>JAKSZT010054053.1:2253584-2318287 GCA_026826555.1 Tolypeutes matacus | reverse complement strand
CCATCCATCCATCCATCCATCCATCCATCCATCCATCCATCCATCCAAGCAGTATTTCTTAACCAGAGATTCAAAGACGAATAAGGCACGTCTCTGCCTTTAAGGAGCTAATAGGGAACACAGAACTGCCACATCACATCTAAGAGAAGCAGACCCCTGCCTGGTGGGTCAAGGATGATGCCACCAGCGGTAGCTTCCTTCTTCCCCATTGAAGGGCTGGGGTGAGAGGTGGGGGAGATGGCAGCCAGGAAGGAGGGAGTGAAGGAGCGAGAGGCTTCACTTGTCAGCGGCTCAGCAGGTACAGTCAGACTTAAAATGTCCCCAAAGAACGTCTGCTGAGAGGCAGGGGGTGAGCACGCTGAATTATTTCCCTGGTAATTGGCACTGAAGAAGCTGCAGACATCCTGGGGTCTGCATCAAAGGACTCAGAGCTGAGACTGTCTCAGCAAAGAGGATGCGAGGGCAGCTTGTCAGTGGCTCCCACGCACCTCTCCCCTCCCTCTTGCCCTTCCTCCTCCCTGCTCCACTTCTTTATGGTACTGATGGGGGTGACCATGCTCTCCTTTGCTTTTAACACAAGAGGTTTGGGGGGGATGGGGGTGGGGTGGGCGTGTGCAGGTCAGAGCCCTGCCTGGATGCAGGACTGAAGGGAAAGGGCAAGGACACTGGAGCATGGAAGCCCTTCTCTGCAGGGGACACAAGGATTCAGTCTTGGCAGAGGCTCTGCAAATATTTTCTGGTGGGCTCCTTCTCCCCAAATGGCCTGTGCAAGGCAAATGCCAAGTTTTCCTTTGCTCTCATCCCTCCACCCGTCCTATGCTGAAGAGCCTTTGCCAGCACTTGGATGAGCAATTTGAACCAACTGGTCATACACATTTTGTAAACAGTTGAATCTTCCTGTTTGTGTGTAGTAGTGTGTGCATACGCACGTGCATGAGTGTGTATGTGTGCATGTGCCCATGTGCCTGTGCATGAGTGTGCATATGTGCATATGTACGTGTGTGTGTGTGTCCACCTCCCCTGGCAAGGGCCCCTTCCATCACATTTCTGACTGGCCTTTCCTGGGCACCTCTCTGGCAGCTGGGCTCTCCATCTGGTCACCTTATGCTGGATGCCTCTTCTCCCACTCCCACCTTATGCTGGACGCCTCTTCTCCCACCCCAGCAGGCCGAGTGCTGGAGCAGGTGCCTCCTGGGGTAGAGGATCCCCCAAGCTGGGTTTCCAGCCAGGCTCTGCTTCCTTCCTGCTGTGGAGCCCAATATGGAGAACTCAAAGGGGAGCCCCTAAGTTGGAAGTGGGGATGGGATGGGCCCCAAATCGCCCCTTGGGGATTCCCATCAGGGAGCTCTGGGGAACACAATCAGAAAACCCTTCCTGTAAACCAGTTTTCTCATCTCCCAGGTGGGGAGACACAAATGCTTGTTCCCACGGAGAGCTGCAGCAAGACAAAGACCCAGATGTCCAGCCAGGGCTTTGTCCACTACCCTAGGCTGCCCCTCAGTGGGAAGTTTGAGAACTCAGCCCCTCAGGCCCTGGCTGTCCACCTGGCTGTACTTACAGAGCCTGTGCCCAGAAAGACACAGTCAGGCCAGTTAGGAACATGACCTGCAGGGTGCAGCGCAAAATGATGTCGCGGGGCCCCTGGCTCACATTTATTAAGAATGTGAAGACGGTGATGGTAGAGTGTTCGTCTGTGCTTGGGGCCCTGTGCAGCCCAGGTCACGTGCCCTGGGACCAGTGGGATTCCAGCTGGGGCGGCTTGGTGGAGGGTCCCCCCTTCCCCATTTGGGGAGCCAGGGGGCTGGGAAAAGGCGAGTGCTGGGGCCAGTGAAGGGACGTGGAGAACAGCATCCTGCTCTAAAAAGAAAAGGCAGGTGCCCATGGGAAGACAGACGATTGTGGGGGCTCATGAGATGTGGCCGGGGGTCCATCGAGTTGCAGCACCCCTCCTGGAGTTCAGGGGCACGTCCTGGGGCACAGGAGTTGGAGGGGGTTGGTCAGGGCCCGGCAGGCCCAGAGAGGCCATGTGACTGGTGGAAGCTCCTGGAGACCCTTTCAGCCAAATCTACCCTATGTGTGGTCTGAAAAAACAGCTGCTTCACTCCCCGGTCCCCATTGTCTGGCTGGCAGAAGAGTCACCTCAGCACCTCCTCATCTAGGCCACACCAGGCCACAGACTCCAGGTAATTTCTGACATGGCAGGCAAAACCTCTGTGCAGTGCCTGAGCTTTATTTTCATTTGTTGCATTAACACAGGAGGGTGAAGGACTGACTTTCCCTGTTTTCATTCAGAACTTTCCACTGGGAGCACCGACATAGCTCAGCTGCCCTTCTCCCTGTGCCCAGCTCCCGCTGCCCTTGGGATCCACACTTGTTCTCACAAGCAAACCCCTGCCCTGCCCTGTGGCCCCAGGAGCGTGGTCTTTGGCATCCCACTGCCCTGGATTCAAATCCTTGCTCCCTTGATCTCTCTGGGCCTCGGTTTTGTCTCTGTAAAATGGGAATAATATAAGTACCTGACTTATAGGTGGGTGAGGATTCCCTAAAGCTCCTAACATGTGCCTGGCTCAACAAATGGTGGCCAGAATGGTTATTATCATTCCCTTGCAGCAGAATGCTTCATCTCTCCCTGCTGCCCCCCCCCACCTCGGTGGAATTGAGGGCTCTGTTGTCAGCAAACAAAGCCCAGTTGGTGAGGGGAGGCAAGTAGGGGTGGCAGCCTGGGTCCTTGATGGACCTCCCTCCCCAGGCAGGCAGCTTCCCTCTCTGTGGCCTGCTGCACCCTGCACTCGGGTAGAACATGCTGGAGACAATTTATGGGAGAGGCAGGAACAGACAGAAACAGATATTATAGGCTGCTGGGAACCTTAAGGTGCAATGCCAGAAAGCAGGCATTTTCTCAGTTGGGAAAGATGTCAGCACCGGCTTTTTGGGATGGAAATGGCTCTCCAGTGTGGGTACTCTTTACTCCATCTTGGGACAGGGCACCCACCCAGAGGTGTGTACATGGCCGTAGGATGGTCCTAAGGAGGCCCCTTTGCTCACATGGGCAGCCAGTCTGGTCCTACTGCCCTCCCCTCCCCTGCCAACTTCTGTCTCCAGAGCTGGTGTGGGAAATGCAGGTAAACTGGTTCCCCTAGATCAGTGGTTCTCAAGGCTTATCAGCATCACCTGGGAGTTTGTGAAAACTGCATTCTCAGCCCCGCCTCAGACCTACTGAATCAGAAGCTCTGAGGCATGGGATCCAGTGATCTAACAGCCCACTCAAGTGTGAGAGCCACCCCTCTACACACGTGGGCAGCAGGAGGGCGGGGACCATGCCTGCTGGGTCCCTTAATAAATCCTGGTTTCTAACCCTGCACTTGGCACCTAGCAGATGCCCAATCCATGCTAGATGGGTGAATGACTGCAGATGCCATGGTAATTAAAAATGTCCCACAGGGCCAGTGGGAAGAGCATGTTCATTTACTGTGCCCCCATGTGCAAGCAACCGCCGCACACACGTTTCTTTTTTTTTTTTTTTTTTTAACCGGGAGGTCCTGGGGATCGAACCCGGGTCCCTCCATATGGGAGACGGACGCCCAACCAGTTGAGCCACATCCGACCCCCACACACACGTTTCTATGCAATCAAAGCAACTCCCTGAGGTCAGTGCCACATCGGAATTTTACAGGATAATAAATGTAATAGCGATCTTAACTCTTGGGTGACTTCACACGTGCTGTTCGTGTTTTCAGTTTTCACAGTAATCCTGTGAAGAAGTTTTATCCCCATTTTACAGATGAGGACATAGAGGCACAGGTACCAAGCAGGAGAATTTGGATTTGAAATCAGGTGTTCAAAGTTGAGAGCCTCCACCTGCTGCCTTTTTAGGGACTACTTAGATTATCTGGTATTTGGGACAAACCCGGTTATTTCTCTACTCCCTGATTTCTCCAGATGTCACAGAACCCCACCCATCAACTCCCACCTCCCCAGCCATCTCACTGTGCGGAAAGGCTCAGTTCTAAAAGTTAACTTGTAAGTTGATTGCTTGGGATTCAGAAAGCTTTATTTTTTAAATAAAAGAAACATTTATTTTTTCATTCAAGAGTAGCCCACAAAGACCACTTGACTCCTAAGTCAGCCCTCAGTCCCTCCGGGAGGGTCTGCATCCCAACTCTGTCTTAACGCTGAGGGATTTTAGGGTTAACTCACCAACCTGCGGCACATCTCAGGAAGCATGTTTAGAATTCACCCTGGGGCTGCAGGACACCCTGCACCCTCTCCTGGATGGGGTCTGGCCCAGAATGGGGTGCTGGTGGGCTGTAGTGCAGCCCCAGGACATCAGGTCTGAGGGGTCTAACAGGGCTTGGGGCCCAGGGCAGAGGCACAGGTGGAGCCCGAGGCGGAGGCCAGCACCGCCTGAAGGTCTAGTGGGCTTCGGCGGCATAGCTCGTGGGTGTGTATTTTCTCTGCCAGGCAGGTCCTCAGCTGGGGTGGGTTTATCCTCAGCTTGATATGCATTTTCCTATTTAGAAATTTTCATTGCTATATATGCGTATATAGTTTAGAAGGAAACTGTCTTACGAAGTTTGTAACATAAAGCAGCACTCCCCTGCCTACTTCACATCCCTCACTAGGCAACCACTGAGAATTCTTTTAGCTGATTCTGCTGGTGTTCACTTTCATCTCTAAATCTCATGCAAATTTTCTTGATTTTTCAATTTTATTTTTCATGTAAAATTATAAAATATCTTCTTATCCTTGTGTATCTCCTCTGTCCTCGTGCTCCCATCTGGGATGGCTGGCCTTGTTCTCCAGCCTGGCCACACCATCCTGGGGATTCTCTCTGGCTCTTTCCTAGGTTGGTTCCCGTTTTCCTGAATCCCATGTCTTCCTCTTTCCTGGATGTCTACCTTGTTTGGTTAGAGCACATCCTCCAGTAGCTGCCTGAGAAAGAATCCATGGGAGATAAAATTTTCAAAAACCTGCATGTCTTCATTCTACCTTCACACTTCCTTGAGAATTGGCTGGATATAAAAGTCTAGATTAGAAATTATTTCCCTTCAGAATATGGAAGATACTGCTTCACTGTGTTCTATTTTAATTCCTGATCCTTTGTATGTGACCTATTTTTTTCTTCTCTTTGGAAGGTTTTAAGAATTTTTTTTCTTTATCCTGGTATCCTGGTGTCCTGAAATTTCATGATAAGGAGTCTTGATGTAGTTCCTTAAGTTTTTTATTTTGAAAGATTTAACATACAAAAATATGGTAAAATAAAAATATTACAAACCCATCTACTCATCACCCAGCTTAAGAAAACATCACCAGTAACACTGAAACCCTTTCTTAATGGCATCACTCTTCCTCCCGAGATATCCTGAATCTGTTGTTTATCCTTCCTATGCATTTCTTTATTCTTTCACTGCATAAAATAGATCTTAACGTATAAAACTGTTTTGCATGTTTTAAAATCTCTATATAAATAGTGTCATAATGTATATATTTTCTGCAATCTGTTTCTTTGCTCAACATTGTGAGAATCCTCTGTGCTGAGTGTTGTCGTCGCTCATTTTCAACTGCAGAATATTCATATTTGAGAATACCACAATTATGTGTCTATTCTTCTGTTGATGGTACTTGTTGTTTCTGATTCTTAGCTAATGATAAGGTACTGCTCTAAACATTCTCTCCATGTCTCTTAGATCCCAGATAGAGTTTCTAGATCTAGGGGGTGGTTCTGGAAGCTCAGTGGAGTCATGGAGGGTATGTGTGTGTGTTAAAAACCCCCATGTCAAGGCTGCACTCCAAACTGATGAAACCAGAATCTTGGGGGGTAGGACCAGCATCAGTACTTTTTAAAGCTCCCCAGTGAATTTCAGTGTGCAGCCAGGGTTGACGACAACTGCCTTAGACTCGTGCTACTCAAAGTGTGTTCTTCCAGTCAGCAGCGGCGGCATTACCCGGAAGCCTGGTAGAAGTACGGTCTTGGGCTACCCCAGACCAGGCAAGTTAAAACCTGTGTTTTAGCAAGATCTCGGCTGGTTGATATCATGTGGCAGCTGCAGGCCACATACGTCTTCGTCTACTAGGTTTTGCCAAACTGCTGCTCATGCTACACTGGTCCACGCTGGTGTGGAGATTTTATTTTGCTGTGCTGGGCACTTGATGAACTCTTCTCTATGGCAGCTCATTTCCTTCCATAGAGAAATACTAGCAAGTATTCTTGCATCACTTCTGCAATAATTTGTGAAACTTCCATTGGTTGGAAGTTGGACCTTCTCTATTGACCTTACCTTTATGTTGTACATTTTAAAATATATGTGTATTTTTTATTAGAGAAGTTGTGAGCTTACAAAACAATCATGCATAATATGCAGAATCCCCATATATCACCCCTCCACCATGTTGTCCAATTTTCTTGACTTTAATCTTCTATGTTTCCATCTCTTTGCTTTTATATTTTACTTTCTGGGGAAGATTTTTCTCTAATCTCATCTTCTATACCTTATAATGCATTTTAAATTTCTGCTATTATATATTTAACTCCCAAGACCTTTAACATTTCCCTTTTAGAAATAACATTTTTTTTGTCTGTTTCATGGGTGCAGTTTCTTCAGAAGATTTTCTCTGGCCCTTTTCTTCTGTGTACTGGGGTCTCTGCATTTTTGGTTATTGGTTTTTCTCCAGCGATCAGTGTTGGCTGCTTATTCCCACTGTGAGTGGCACACAACAAAGCTGACAAGAAGCTCTGTCTGTCCACGTGGGCAGGGCTTGTTGATTGGGGCCTCACAGGTGACTGGGCAGAGACCTGCTGTTTTACTGAGGGACTCTCATGTCAAGTTTCCCCAGAGAAAATTCAATCATCTCCTGCCTTGGGGTGGGTACATGGGGCTGTTAGCAGAGGAAGGGGCTGAGGGTCTCTCCACTAATCATCCCAAATTTTGGTAAGGCATCCCATTCCCAGCTTCTAACTGGGCTCGGGGTCCCCAGTCCAGAATCTTTTTGGTTTGATCTTGGCAGGTAGTAAACCTGCCTTCCACCAGGGTCAGGGCAGTCAGCAGGCCATGTGGGCTGGGAGAAGGGACCTAACCATTTCTTTCAACCAACACTATTTTCAGACCCATCCTGAACTCCCACCTTAGGGATACCTGGTTCCTCTACATTCTGAGCATTTGGGGGGATGGTTCTACAGAGCAAATGGGCTGGTGGTTGGCTTCCCCCTTTGTAGACTTTTTGTGGAGTAGAGGAAGCTGATACTAAAGTTATACTCTTCCATCTTCCCAAGGTTTTCAGAAATCTCCCATATCAATATGTACCATATTTTTTCCCTACTCATTTCTCTGTTGATGCATCTCAGACACACAAGCGATTGTCACCTTTTGATAAACACAATGGCTCAATGCAAATTCTAATCTTTATTGTTTTAATTCTGAAGCATAACCTGTCACAGGGAAACAGTGAGGGTTTTTTTTTTTTTTTTCTACCATTTGCCCATAGCAAGGGCAAAAAAGCTAATGGTGGGGCCTAAGAGCTCCGGGCTTGGGAGAGCAGAGGCCTTTCGAGAACAGGGTGGGGAGTGGAGGCAGGAAGGACGGGAGGGTGAGGATACCAGCACACAAAACATGTTCTCTTTCTTCAGGGAAGGGTTTTCCAGAAGCATTTGCCAGCACTTTGAATTAAGTATTTTTCATGCCAAACCAAACCTACTGAGGCAAAGTGAATTAATGGCTTAGGGGACTCAACTGAGGCTTCTCTTCAATGAGCGAATTCATGGCATTCACAAGGATGGCTCCCAGCTCCAGAAGCTGAAGAGAGGCTGATCAAAAACTGGGGAGGAAGGCTTTGAACGAAACCTAACGGAGAGCTAGGTTTCAACGGCAGCTCCTGGGTGGGCCCTGGGGGAAGGGAAGCCACTGCTCCTGCCTCCCCAGAGCTGAAGAGAGAGGGAAAGGGGGGGCACCTCTCTCACTCCACCTGCTCTAGGCTCCAGCACTCGCCCCTTGGGGCCAAGCTAAACTATGAGGTTTTTTCTTCCTGCCACTAATACAAATACGGAGAGAGTCCCTGGCTGGCTCCCTTCTGAAACTGCAGTGCACATGGGAGGCCCACAAGGCATGGGGGCCCTTCCAGCCCAATTGCAAGGAAGGGGTAGATGGGGATGGGGGCAGGGGTCAATAAATAAAGATCAGTGGCTGAATGGAGGCGTGCAGTGGGAATGGTGGGAGAGGAGGGAAAGGGTGCAGAAAGGCACAGGGTGGGGGGAAGCAGACTCAGCCCCCTCCCCCCAAATACTGGTTTCTTGAGTCAGAGTTCACGTCCGGCAGGCCGGTGGGCTGAGGGCCAAGGACTGGTCAGGAAGGAGCTGCAAAGGCTGCGAGGGTCTGGCTCCAGGGTCCTCAGTCTCTCTCTCTCAAAATCTTCCACAGGAAAGTCTGCTCTGTGCAACAAACATGCCTCTGCCCAGGGCAGGCTGAGGAGACCATCGCAGGCCACGTCAACAGTGGGGACTCGCCCAGGTGTGTCTTTTTTCTTTGGGGGAGAGAGAAAAAAGCCACCACTGGGTGAAATGGGGGCTGTGGCTGCACCAGTCCCTCGGCAGCGTCCCTCTTCAGGAAAGCTGTACCTTTAGGAACGGAATGGTGCAGCCCCCACACCTGAGGCTGCTTCCTTCATCGGAAACTAACATGGGGGGCTGCCTGGGAGGGCTGGGGGCTGGCTCCCCGGGCAGGGGGTCCACCCTCTAGGCCCGCACTGCCTCGCTTAGCTGCACGTGGGCAGGCAGGTCATGACCCCTCTGCAGTTCAGTGCATCCACGTGTAACCTGGGGTGATGGACATAGGAGGCCTTAGGATGCCGGCAGGAGCAAAGGAGCACTGGAATAGAACATCTTCCTCTGGGCCAGACCTTTTCAGGTCGTTTCTCAAGCCCTGGAGCCCTTTCTGTGCACTTGCCACAACCCCCACCCCCCCATTTATTATGGCACCTCCTGAGGGCCCATAAGGGTTAGGCACTGCACATGTCATGGGATTTTACCCTTCCTTTAACCTGGGAGGGAGAGGATGATGATCCCACTTTAGCAATAATGGAACTGGGAGCAAAGAGATCAAATATTAGGTCAAACCACGTCAACTGCTGATATTCGACTACTCTGAGCCTACAAAAATGCAATTTCATATGGTTCTACCCATGGGTGGTGGGGCTGGGACTAGAACTCAGGCCTGATTCCAAACCCACCGTGTGTGGAGGACCTCAGGTGGCTGGAGGGACAGGAGATGGTCCACGGAGGCCTCCCCCTCCCCAGGAGACCTGCCCACCCGCTGCCTCCCTCCTGGATGCCCTCTCGGGGGCAGGGGGAGGTGGGGTGGGGGGAGAGGACACCGAGCACTCTACTGTGCCAAGGAGGGTGGCTGCCGGAGCCCGCCGGCTTCTGTGAGTGCCCTCCGTGCGGATGCCCGGGATCTACAATGCCTTGTGCCAGCCGCCGATGTGCTGGCGGGGAGGGGTGGACCGGCCAGGCCTTCTTTCCTGAAGGGGGCTGGGGCCAAACCTGCACTTGTACAATTTTCTTAGGCTTGAGCGTGAGGCTTGGGTTCTTGCCCTTACCCTCGCTGTGCCTTGGTTTCCACACCTGGCATGTGGGGACAATAAGCCTTCTGTCTACAGCCTTCTGGGCGCTCGGGCCAGCTGGGGCTGGAGAGGCCCCTCGTTCTCCCTCCTACGACTCGGGTCAGCCCTGTGGTCTAATGCTCTGCTGGGCTTGCCTTTTGGTGGGCTGTTTCGGCTTCCTCAGCTATGTGGTAGGTTTCTTGAGGGCAAGGACCAGCCCCCGACACACCGGGCCGGGGCTGGGTACAGGATGAGGCTCAGGTGAGGACTGGATGGTGGAACCTAGCATCCTGGAAAAGCACCTGGCCTCAGGGCCTGGCCATGGCAGCTGCTCAGGACACAGGAGTTACTCTCAGCATTATGGAGAAGGGAAAATGCTCCGAAAAATTAAACGCTCTCTAAAGTGGAGGATGGTAGTGGCTAGGGGTGGTGTCCATTGTTGTTAATTTGGGTCCCCCTCTCTGATAATCGCTGTCAGGGATGAGTTCTGGCTCATCTCTGCTCCCCCAATGCTGGACACAGCTCTCAGCAAATGCGGAGAACTGAAAATGTCACTTGTCATGTCTAGTCTTAGAGGACTGAGTGAGAGAGGCGGAGGGGCATTGGGGGAGGGAGCAGTGGGAGGGGAGGTGGGGGGGTCACAAGGAGCAGCTGGGCACTCACCGGGGCCCTTCAGGTCGGGCCTGGGCGAGGTGCCTCCCTGCGGCTCTGCAGAGCCCGCCCCGGTCTCGCTGGCCAGGCTGCTCTGGCTCCCGGAAAGGTGGCTGGGCGGGCGGGCCAGCCCCATCCTGGGGGACTGCGTGCTGCCACCTGCAAGAGACCACGTGTGGGCAGGAATGCTCAGTGGCCCCTGGGTCTGTGGGGAGACAGGGACGACCTGCCCTTGAGCCCATCTACAATGACTTCTCATTTGGGACATAGGGGGTGCCTAAGGCACTATCTGCCCAGCAGCCCCCACCCAGATGGCTGCCACGCATCAACAGGCCCCACCTTTCTGGTCCCTGCTGATTGGGCCAAGACATACATACATTTATTTTTTTATTTTTATTTTTTTAGGAGGCACTGGGGATTGAACCTGGGATCTCATATATGGGAAGCAGGCGCTCAACCACTGATCTACACCCGATCCCCTGGGCCAAGACATTTATTTATTTATTTATTTATTTATTTATTTATTTATTTATTTTATTTATTTATTTTTAAGATTTTATTTATTTATTCATTTATCCCCCCCTTGCTGCTCGCGCTCGCTGGGTCAGCTAACCACGCCGTGCGGGCGGGCTTGCCTTCACCAGGAGGCCCTGGGAACCGAACCCGGGGCCTCCCATATGGTGAACCCGGGGCCTCCCATATGGTAAACGGGAGCCCTACTGATTGAGCCACAGCCACTTCCCGGGCCAAGACATTTAAAGGCAACAGAACAGAGTAGATGTAGCTCAGTGGTTGAGCATCTGCTTTACATGTATGAGGTCCCGGGTTCAATCTCCAGTACCTCCTAAAGAAAAAAAAAAAAGGCAACAGAATGGGACCCTTGGGTCTTTTCACTAAGTGTCAGGTAAAGTCACCAATATGAAAATTGGGAATTAACAGTTTTTTCTGCCTTTATAGAATGAGTGTGTAGGGGGAAGAGCGTATATTTCAATTCATCAAATAAGAGAGAGATTAACTGCTGCTTTGATTAACTAAAGAATCCTCACTCAAAAAGAGTTGCTAGGGAAGCGGCTGTGGCTCAATCAGTAGGGCTCCCGTTTACCATGTGGGAGGCCCCGGGTTCGGTTCCCCGGGCCTCCTGGTGAGGGCAGGCCCGCCCGCACGGCATGGTTGGCTGACCCAGCGAGCACAAGCAGCAGGGGGGGATGAATGAATAAATTAAAAAAAAATAAATAAATAAAAATAAAAGAATATTTATAAAAAAAAAAAAAAAAAAAAAAAAAAAAGAGTTGCTAGCCCTTGCCCGGCCAGGAGGGTATATTTGGGTCCTGTAATACTGCCCCGATGGTTCCCTCTCTCCTGGATCACTTAGTCACAGCTGAGAGGGGTGAATGGAGGGGCATTCTGGGGCAGGGGAGGGATAAAGCTTGCCTGGAAACCAAGGCTGGCAGGTAAATTTTCTTTATACTTTTCTAATACAGAATCTGGCTTGAAGGGGCATAAGAGATCATCTAGTCCAGGGACAATTTGCATCTCTGGGTTATCTCTGCCTACTGATACTGGAAATTGTACAAGGGAGGATTCAGAAGCCATATCAGGGCTCTGTGGGAAAGAGTATCATGATCAACTAGTGATGTCTGCCAAGGACACAGCAGTGGGAGTGGTGGCACATGTCCAGGCATTTGCCATCTCTGATCAAGCCCAAGCTCCCATCCCCAGCAGGAATTCCTTCCACACCAGCAGGGGGTCACCCAGTCTTGGCCCCAGGACAGCCCCCCCAAAGCTTTTTATTCCAGTTGGGGGCAGTTGTAGTTATTATAAAACTTTTCTTCCCTTGCACTTCTATCAGCCTCCCTGAAACTTGTTTCAGAGAATCTCGTTCAAACCTCCGGAGCAACTCTGAATAAAGCTGGTCCTTTTCCCCAGAAGGCCCTTCAAGGAGAGGAAAACATGCTTCCCAGGCCTTCTCTGCTCCAGCCTCAGTACTCCCGTTAATGCTCCTTCATGTGACACGATCACAAGGCGAGCTCAGAGATGTTACATTCAGAAGGAACTTTGCAGACCAACTGCTCTCTCTCTCCTGTGCTAAAGAGAAGACAATGGAGGCTGCACAGGTATGCAGAACGCAGGGAGCCTGGCTGGACCTGCCTCTTACCCCTTGCCCTCCTTCCACCCTCTGCATCTACAGGTGAGCCTCACTTTATAGGCTGCTCTTCAGTGGTGCTAATAGTTTAGCCCTGAGTCTTCTGCCTTCCAGGGCCACTTCTCCCCTGATCCAGAACAACTTGGCTGACACCCACTGGGGAGCAGCAGCCCAAGGAAGCAGGAAAGCCAATCTGGCCCTGGGGCTTCTGAAACAGGCAGCGTTACTTCACACTCACCTGACTCCCCCATGGGTTTGTCGTCTTTTGGGTCTCTGACCCCAGTGGGTGGGAGTCTGTCCTCCAGGCTGGAGGAGCTGATGTCTGAGTCGCTGTCACTGTCGCTGGAAACCACTGGAAAAGACAGAGACCAACACAGGAGGTCATCCCTACCGGCCACTACCAGCAGAGGGCCAGGGCAGGCCTCCTTCCTGCTGTGACAAAGTGGCCCTTTGGTTTTGGGCAGAAGAAACAATGGCCTGGGTCGGTCAGACACTGGCCCAAGTCACTGGATGAGCTGGAAAGAGAACCCAGCTTGCTGGCCCTTAGTTCAGTTCCTCTAGCAGAGTCAAGAGTGGTTCTGAGCACAGGCTTGTGGAGCCAGACTGCCGGGGCTGGAATCTCGGCTCCTTCACTGACAAGTGCCTCAGTTTCCTTGTCTGTAAAATGGGACAGTGATAGTTCCTACCTCACAGGGTTGTTCTGAAGCTTCAATGAATTAGGGCATGTAAAGTGCCTTTCAGTTTTAAGCATTGCCAGGTGGAGGCCTCAGAGCACTCGTGCCTGCTCTGAAGGTGACAAGCAGCTTCCACCGGACAGAGGGTTCTGACTCTGCCTCAGGGAGGTGGTGATGTGTGGAAGTGGCTGGCCCGGGGGTGAGCCCTCCCTGCTGGTGCCGGTCACACTGGGCCTCTTCGTGCCAGGTCTTACCTCTGGCTGTGCAGCCCCCTCCCCAACAGTGGGTCACCGAGGCCACCCCTGGCCACCCCGCCTGCCCCTGGTCCAGTGTGCTGCAGTTTGTCCTGATGCAATCCAGCTGGTGGCCTTGGCAGTCTCTGCCTCACCAGGTGATTCAATGTAGGTATGTGGTGTTGGCTGCATCGGTGACGAGAGCGGAGCTGAGCCAGGACCAGGAGGCCACCCCCTTGCTTGGCATGGTGCAGGAAGCTGGTGGCTCCCCATTACTCCTGCATTAACCGGAGGTTCAGAAAATCCCCAGAGGGCAGGGGCGGGGAGAGGCAGGAGGTGGGCCCGGGGCAGCCCCTCGTGGTCCAGGCCCGAGCTTGGTGGTGCCCTGGCCGGGTGGCTCACTCACTGGCTGCCCTGAGTCCGCGTGCCCTGCGGTCAGGTGGGGATGCAGAGGCCCGCTCTGCACCTCTTGCAGGTGATGCCGAACGAGGCGAAGGGCTCGTAAAGGCCTCGTGCACTCACTGCCGGAGGTGCGCACACTTCTCGGGGATCGTGGGTACATTGTTAGCGTCAGCAGAGAGGGGCAGTGGGGTCTCTCTTAGCTGGAGGGAGAGTTCCTGTGTGTGTGTGGAGTGAGAGAGGGGAGGGAGCTAGCCCACAACCAATACCCACTTTGGTAGAAGCCCAAGCCCTTTTTTCCGGCGTAAGCAGGACCATTGCTGGTTCATCAACAATGGGAGACCTAATACAGAATGCATACGTATGCCCAGGCCCTGGCTGGCCGAGATGCCCCGTGCATTCCGCTACTGCGGCACCAGCCACTTTCTGCTTTGAGGATCCTCTGGGGCAGGGACGACATCGTACCCGCAGGTACAGGGTAGGGTGGCTCTTCTTTCCCGCAGAGCCCGATCAATGTGGGCTGGCACAAAAGGGATGGCAGTGACATTGCTCCCAGCCTTGTCCTTCCTTTGCCTGTTTATTTAAAATGTGTTTATTTTAAACACATTGCTGTGCAGCACTCGCCCATCTTCTGATGGAAGCTTGGGTGTTCCTTTAGACTGGACCCACATGGCCTTTTATGTATAAGCTGCAGAAATACTGCATTGTCTGATCCCCACACTCAGGGTCTTTAAATTGGAGCAATAACTTAAAAGATCCTGGCAAAGTAATATTTTTCTGTTCTTCCTCCGTTTTTTTTTTACAGTTGTCATGTCCATACCTAAATCAACATAAATAATGGCATTTCTTTTAAGCAAATCGCCTCTATCAAGACTTTCCAAATTCTTGGTTTTAATGAAACAATGCTCTCTTTTCTGACTCTTTTCATCAACTTCTGTAACATTTAATTAAATTAGGTAATTATAGTAAGTGTACCTGCAGAGAAAGGGTTGGGATCAAAGGGAACCAGCACTTCTACGTGTATAACCCACTCAAATGGTGGGGTAGGAATCTGAGGCTGATGGTGAGTGTTTCACCGTTTCACCCAGGGAAATGGGAAGTGCTGGTTGTGGAGGGAGCTGGAGTGGGGCCGAGCTGTTTGCACCAGGCACCGTGTTACATCAGCAGGCGTTACCTTCCGTGACCATCCAAAATACCCTGTGCCGTGGGTACCGATTCTGTGGGAGATGAGATGGGAAAGAAGCACTCTAGACCAGAGTAGCTGATCGGTTTCATTGGCTTGGCCCAGCCCTTCAGGAGCAGCCTGTTGAGAGTCCTGAGGCTGTACTTGAGCTTGGCAGTTAGAAGGGGTCAGAGAGCAACAGCTAATGTGTGGAGAGGAGGGGAAAACGGCAGTGCCTATGCCACACGTTTTCCATCCAGATCTAGAGCTTTCTGGAAAGCTTCTGTGCCGTCAGCTAGGGGAGCCACAGCTCCCAGAACCAAGCAGCCGGGGGTTGGGGTAGAGCTGGCCGACCACATCAGCTTTAAGTTCTCTCCTCCTGCTTCCAGAGCAGGTGGCCTCTTATGCCCGCATCTCTTCAATCACCACGTCCTGCCAACTTTCCCTCCTAAACGGCTCTTGAATCAATCATCTCCTCACCCTCGCCTCAGCTCAAGGCCTCATCATCTCCAGTCTGGACTCCTATGACCCCTCCCTGCCTCAGCCCACCTGCGACGCTTCCCTGCCAGCTGTCCCTCCACCCAGCGAGGGATGCTCCCCTAACCTAAGGGAGCAAGTCCAAGCCCCTGCCCTTTGTCTACTTCTCTAGCCTCGCCCAGTCAACCTGTTCCTCCAACCCCAAACGGTCAGTCGTAGCTCCTGCAAGTTCCTGCAAGTCATCGCCCCTGCGGTGACCTGCCTTCCCTCCAGGAAGCACCCCCCTCCATGCTGCCCAGGCCCTGGCTGGCCGAGACGCCCTGTGCATTCGGCTACCGTGGCACCAGCCACTTTCTGCTTTGAGGATCCTCAGGGGCAGGGACAACATCATACCCACAGGTACAGGTTAGGGTGGCTCTCCTTTCCCGCAGAACCCGATCAACATGGGCTGGCACAAAAGGGATGGCAGTGACATTGCTCCCAGCCTTGTTCTTCCTTTGCCTGTTTCAAGGCTTCTGCCTCTGCCTGCTCTGTTTCCTTCCTTCCCCTGCCTCAAGGAAGAGCTCTGGTTTGGGCTTTCATGATGTAGAATCAAGAGGGGACGGGGAGCAGCTATGGTTCATGTGCCCCCTTCTGATACTTGAGAAATCCAAGTGGAAACTCGACTTGATGTGAAACTGCTTTCAGTTCCTGGACTGGGTTTCTTTGATCATGAATAGACGGAGACTGGCTCTCACGGCTGTCAGCTTTGTCAGCACCTGCATATTTCTGACTCACTGCCTGACTAACACCAACTCTGTGGGTCCCCAGGCACAGAGGGTGGGAGTGCGGGGGCAAGAGGCAGAGCTCCTGTTAAACCCCTGGAGCAAGTAATTCCCCAAGTCTTCCTTGGGGTATTGGGGGCAGTTGGGGAGGATTCGGGGCTCCCTCTCTCCTGGAGCAGGGTAGGTGACCAGCAACCCAGCCTCTGTAGTAGTAAGCAGTGGGCTATTCCCTGGGAGAACCTGGTGACCGACCTCAGCACTGGTTCCCCACCTCTCTGGAAAAGGCTGCCTCTGGATTCCCTGCCCATTCCTCCTGCCTGGGAAGGTTGCCTAGTCCCATGTGGTGCCTGGTTGCACAAGGTGTAAAAAGAACCAAATAACTCCCCCGAGCTACAGGCAGGTGGTTTGTTCTTTGTGTCCTTTTAGAGACCCCAAAGGTCCATAGTCATAGAAAAGGGGGTGTATTAGGGTTTTCGAGAAAACAGGACCAACAGGAGATGTATATATATATACTGTAAATATTATGAGATTGTTTTAGGAATTAGCTCATGCAACTGTGGGGATGGGCAAGTCCAAATTCTGTAGGGCAGGCTGCAAACTGGGAATTCCGTGGAAGGTTTCTGATGAATTCCCCAGGAGAAGATGGCTGCCTGAAGTAGAGGTGCAAATTCTTCCTTCTGACTGCTGAAGTTGTCAGTTCTCCTTTCAAGGCCTTCGACTGACGGGATGAGGCTTCTCTTGCTGCTGAAGGCAATCTGCTTAGTTGATTGTACATGTAATTAGCCATAGATGCAACCAACTGACTGATGATTTAAATCCATAAAATAGCCTCACAGTAACCATCAGGCCTTGACCAAACAACTGGACGCTGTAGCCTAGCCAAGGTACCACGTGAACTTAATGATCACAGGTGTAACAGAATCAGATGACACGTGAGCTCACACAGGTGTCCCAGAGCAGGGAACCGGCCGGCTCCCCACCCCCCTCAGCTCCAGCATTTCTGCCCACTGTGTCTGGGATTTCAAGCCAGAGCCAGGCCTCAGCTTAGAGGTCTTTGTGGTGCAGACCCAAATCCCGTGTCTAATCCATGCTAATAAACCCCACTCGAAAGAAGCAAACCAAAGCAAGTCGGCAGTGTCCGTGCCCTGCATCAGCAGTAGGAAATAAATGCACTTAGGAGGCACAGCACAACGTCCCTGGACCACAGCCCAAAGCACATGCCGTTTACCCAAATATTCACAGCTTCTTCCAGCAGCAGAGGAAGAAGCTGCTGCTTCTCCCTCCCCCTGAAATGTCACCATAAAACCCACACCTTGGCCAATCTGCCATTCGATTGCCGTTGCCACCTTTCCTTGCACAGCAGCTGTGATCATAAATCTTTCAGGCCTATTAACAAAGCTTTTAGGCTCATAAATCTTTTGGCTCTTTGCTCTTCCATCCTTAACAAAACATTCTGTGTCTGAAGGCTGATATATATATATATTTTTTCTCTAATTCCCCAAAGGATGCATCTGGGATGGCTCGGCGATGAGAGCTTGTATTCGGCCCACGCCTGATTTTTCAGATTAAAGATGGGAAAACACCAGGGAGAAGATGAGACAACTGTCCCAATAGCCTTCCTGCGATGGAAGCATCATTAAAATAGAGTCACCCAGGCTCTCTCCCAGCCTGGTCTCCCTCCTCAATGGCCTGAGCTCCTAGACCACTTGCTTGGGAACCTGGCATCCCTGAGATTTCCCCGTCATGCCCCAGAAGGGCTGCTCTCTCGGCTCAGCCCTAGTGCTCACCAGTGGACAGCCCTAGCACCAGTCATGCCCGGTTCTCTGGGGATAGGCCAGCTCACCACTCCCCCCACCCCCCAGCTCACTCTTGAATTTGCAATTTGATTATCACCATGGAAACTCAGTTTTGGTACATGGAGGGGGGAGCAGGGAAGTCTTTACTTTTGGAAAGGCTTTCCTGCCTGCCTTAAAAGGACACTGGTTGGCAGCTGCTGTCCTGTGGACACACTTTGCCTGGGATGGTCCAGGGGCCAGGCTGGATGGTGGCCACTGGCACTCACAGGGCTGTGCTGGGATTTGGGGGGCCAAGTCCCCGCACCACGCTGGGCTTCACCATAGAAACTAAGAGGCTGACCTGGGCAGCTTGCCTGGATTGGAATCCTGGGATTCAACTTCAGCCCCGCTTTGTCCCATGTGGAGAGAACTCTGATACCCCCTCCCTGGTTGAGAGACGGGTAAATTCCCCTTCTGGGCCACACAACATACGCCTGCCTGGCACAAGGGCCGCCAACAGCCTGTGAGCTTGGAAGGTGCTTGTGAGCTGCTGCTGCTCCGCTTGGAGGCTCCCAAAGCCCCAGAAACGATGGGGATTAGAGGAAGAGAGATATTTTCAGCAAACATTCTGCCAAGGCAAAGCAGATGGTGGAAGGTTTTGCATACTAAAGACAAAAAAAAGTTTTTTTTTTTAAATGTAAAGGAACAACGATAAGGCCCTGGGGAATGCACTGACATTCCCAATTAGCCCTCCCCAGTTCCCAATTAGTCTTCCCCAGCCCTCCAGGCTCGTGCCACAGCCCCTGGGCTAGGCTAGGACTGCTTGTAACCACCCCCACCCCCAAAGGGCCTGGTTTGGCCTGAGATCCTCCTGAGACGCCTCCTCAAGTCCAGGGCTCCGTTTCTGGTGACTGCGGGAGGGAAGAGTGGGGTGGTGAGGAGGCACGGGCTCTGAGTCAGACTCAGGTTTGTGTCCTGGTTCCACTGCTTCCCAGCTGTGTGACTTTGGGCCAGTGTTTTTCCCTCTCTGTGTACTCAGGGGACTCATCTGTGAAGTGGGGGAGGATGCTCCCTTCCTGGGTTGTATGAATGTGAAAAAATGTCACATATGCAGTGCCTGACGCATGGCAGGTGCTTGCTAAACGGCGGCTGTTTCATTTGCGGGGGCATCCCAAACGCATAGGCCTAACATGGGCACAGTTTGGCCTCCAGGGCCACCACGTTTGGTGCCCAGGCCACCGCCACAGAGGTGCATCCATCTCTTATGTGGAAGCCTGGATTCCCACACTCTGATTCGCGGGACACTGAGGGCTGTGTGCCTTTAGAGGCCATTTGGAGGCTGAGCTGGGATTTGAACCCTGGTCTATCTATCGCCAGGCTGCCTCTTCTTCCCACCTCAACTATCAATACAGAGCTCCCCTTGGCACAGCCTCAACCTGACACCTCTGCTCCCTAGAAATCCTCCCCTTCAGGCAGGCCAGTTTGCTGTCTCCCCAACATGCCCTTTCAGTGTTTCTTTCTGGACCCTTTGCCCTGTCAGAGGCAGGGGCTGCAGAGCAGGAAAGAAACACTTCTAGTCCACCCCCACCATCTAGGGCTGAGTCCCAGCGCTGCCTTGGACATTCCTAGGCAAGTACCTTAATCTCTGAACCTCAGTCTTATCTGTAAAATGGGTATGCTGATAACTAGCAATAAAAGAAAGCCAAGTAGGAGAAAAGGCTTTGCAAGTTTAAAAAGCTATACAGGGAGGTGGATGAGGTTCAAGTGATTGGGTACCAGTCTACCACATAGAAGGTCTAGGGTTTGATTTCCCGGGGCCTCCTGGTGAAAAGCAAGCTGGCCCGTGCTGCAAACTGGCTCGTGCAGGAGTGCTGGCCTGTGCAGGAGTGCTAGTGCAGCAAGATGACGCAACAAAGAGACACAGAAGAGAGACAATAAGAGATGCAGCAGACCAGAGAGCTGAGGTGGCTCAAAGAGTGGCGCCTCTCTCCCACTCTGGAAGGTCTTGGGATGGGTTCCCGGTGCCGCCTGAAGAGAAGACAAGCAGACGCAGGTGAACATACAGAGAGCAGACAGCAAGCGCAAAACAGTGGGGGGAGGGAGAAATAAATAAATAAATCTTAAAAAAAAAAAAAAGCTATACAAGGGGAGCAGATATAGCTCAAGTGGTTAAGCACCTGCTTCCCATGTACAAAGTCCTGGGTTCAATCCCTGGTACCTCCTAGGGGGAAAAAAAAAGCTATACAAGCCTATAGGTAGTTTTAAAAATGGAATTCTATTCATCCTCCAGGCACCCATTCAAAATGTGCCTCTATTGGAAGTCTCCCCAGCCCCAGGGAAAGAAGGATGGAGACTGGCTCTGTTGACCCTTGTTGGACACCGTCTGGTGCTGTGTTTCTTTTCCTACAAATGCCTGCCTTGACTTCCTCAACTGTGCCTGGAACCACCCGAGGGCAGGAGCCATGTCTTAGTTCACGTCCCCTCCTTTCTTCAGCCCCCAACACTGGGCTTTGGGCAAAGTAGGTGCTCAGTAAATACCTGTGGACTGCTTTCCTGAAAAAACTCCCCAGGAGAGGAAATCAAGCACTGTACAAAAGCAGCAGGTGGTAGCCACAAGGTGGAAGGAGAGCCCCAGAGCCCTATATCTTCCTTCTCTAGTCTCCGCGGAAGAGCTGGGCTTTCCACCAGGCAGGTTCCTTCTTGGCAGCCTCCCCCTCGAAGGACACGCGAGTGGCCGAGCCAGGCAGCCAGAGAGGCCCACGGGGGCGGGGCTGTCGAGACCTGTTGCCATGGACACGGGAGGAGCAGCTGGGACTGTGCCCTGCACTCACAGCCTGCTCTTCTTCCAAACCCAGGGTCCAGCCCGGGAGAGACAGGTTTCTGTTCTGGAAACTCCCACCAGACCCCTGGACAGGCCTGAGGAGCCTGTCCTCATAGGGACGGGACGCTGTGGCCCAAAGAGGCTTTTGGGGAGCCACAGTTGGCATCCCTCCCCCCCGAGCTGGGAGTCAGGACGGTTGTGCTTGACTCGCCCTCGCCAGTTGCCTGGCCATCCAGAGCCTCATTTCCTCATGTGTAAGACGGGGAGTCTCAGGACCTCTCACGGGGAAGCTCGGGAAGGGCCCCTGCCTCGGTCCCCTTTGCAGGCTGCCCAAAGCCCTAAGGGAGGCCCCAGGGAGGCAGGGGCAGCACAGACCAGGCTGAGACTTCGGCTCTGGGGAGGGGCAGGTTTCCTGTGCTTGCTCATTCTCCATCGATTTCAATTAACTCCCTCCTTCAGCCTCACAGGCAGGCAGGAGGCACCGGGTAATGAAGATGAATCTTCAAATCGATAAAGACATGGTCACCAGCAGTGAAATCCTGTAGTCCTTGCCCTTGCTTGAGGAGTTCCAAATAGAATGGGAGATTGATGGAAGGACAGCGCCCCCAAGAGAGAACATGATACACTGGTGGGGGTGGGGGTGGGGGTGTTCAGGGAGGGCTTCCTGGAGGAAGTAGATTTTAAGAAGAATGGGCACCATTCAAGCAGAGAGAAATGCTGCAGCATCCTGGACAGAGGCCAGGAAAAGCAAAGGCCCAGTGATGGGCTCCTCTGAGGCCAGGACACTTGGGGGATGCAGGGTGGGGGTGGCTTGGGTACCCTCTGCGCTATTTCTCCTGGACACACTACTGCTTCTGGTTTACAGAAGAAATAAAGGGAGTGCATGCCTCCTGCCCACTCCTTTGCTGGAATGTGAAATGTGTCTTTATTCAGCTCTTTCTTGCTCTTTCTGTGCGTCTCTGCATCTGTGAGCCTTTGTCTTTCTCTTACTTCATCTCTTGCCTATGATTTTTTCTCTCTCTCTGCCTTGGCCATTGAGTCTCTCGTCTTTATTTTCCTCTCTTCCATCTCTCTCGTCTTTATTTCTTTGTGTCTCTATGTGCTCTGAGTCTTCTTGGGTCTGTCTCTTGGCCCCTCCTTCTCTGTTTTTGTTGCCTTGCTCTCCAGTGTCTGTCTCCCTCTGCAACTCTCTGTCCATCTGTCTCTGGCTCTCTGTCTCCGTCTCTCTCTTCAGGCTACTCTGTCACATCTCCTTAGCGCCAGGCTTTCTTGGCCACTGGGTTTGTCTCTCAGTCCCTCCCCCAGGCTGATGGGATCTGATAACAGAGCTCTGGTGTGGGGATGGGCTGCCTGCTTTGCTGTTTTTCAGGGAAGGGATCGGCTGTGCCTCCGGCCCCTACCCTACTCCAGGCACAACCAGGGGTGTAGCCTACCTCTTCCTTCCTGAATGGAGAGATGCCCCCGGCCTCCAACTGCCTGATTCTGGACCGGCAGTGGGAAATCAGCTCAGCCCCATCTGCGAGGGTGGCACCCCCCCGCCCCATAACGGACAGGGGGCCCTGGAGAGCTGCTAAGCAGAGTGGAGCTGGTACTGTCATCTCCTGGGGCTTCATTGAAGTCAGACAGGGTAGGCGGGCCCAGATTTATTCACTTCATTTAGGTCCCTGAAGGCTGCTAAATCTGGATTGGGTGGAATTAAGTTGTTGGTTCACACGGGGAGACAGGTGAGCGGCTGGAGAGGGATGCTCTTGACTGTGCAAGGTAGGACCAGCACGGGCCTGGCACGCGGTGGGAGCTCTGTGCCTGTCTGCTGAACTGATGCCAGGGGACAGCTCTGGGGGCTGGGCTCACTTTCCCTTCTCAGCTCAGCTCAGGCCTGAGACTCCATCCACCAGCTTAGGCTGCCACGGGGTCTGGGCAGACGAGAGGTGGCAGCCAGGTCTTCCACGGTGTGACTTATGGGGTCCTTCTGCTCTTGGAAAAGAAACCTCCCAGCCAGCGAGGATGCCCAGGACAGGCAGGAGGTGGGGTGGGGGTGACAGCAGCTCATTCAAGCTGAGGACTTCAGTTCTGGGCTTGGGGTCCCTGTTTTGCATGCCCACTGACATCGGGCTTGAGTTCGGCATAATCCAGGGCTCCAAGGATCAAGACAAAATTAGTGTATGTGAGTTTCTCTTCTAAAACATATCTACACGAGACTGCCAGGCCTCTATTTCCTTGAGATTTATGGGAAGGGCAGTTTGGCAAAGTGGGGACAATAGTAGTACCCCCACCCCAGGACGGGTGCCCAACACTTAGCACAGTGCCTGGAACCACGTGATCCCTGGTGGCGGCTCTGGGGGTGTTTTTAAATGCATTAATTAATTATTTATTTTAGGATGTACTGGCGAGTGAACCTCATACATGGGAAGCAGGTGCTCAACCACTTGAGCTACATCTGTTCCTTGGGAGCTGTTTTAATTTGGCCACTCAGGAATGAGGCCCAAAGGCAGCCCCTTTCCCCTACACAGACCAACTGGCCAGTGGTACCCAGGCCCGGCAGAATGGCGGCCATACGGGAAGACCGAATGCTGACCCGCCATCAGAGCTGCCCCCGGGGGGCTTGCCATGGGCTTGGGCAACCAAGCAACGTCCCCACTCCTCTACCCTGGACCGTACGGTGGGAAGGACGATATTCAAGTCCCCGAAGGGCTGGTGGGAGTCACAGACAGGACTCTCAGACTGTGGTTTTGCACTGGGTTGTCCAAGTGGGGTCAGCCAAAGGCCCGGCTGGACTTTGGGTGGTGACAGGGAAGGATGTGGACGAGGAGGTCAGGGCTGTGCTGGGACCGGGAGATCGGAAATCAGATGACTTGGGACTCAGCAGACCCCCTGCTGCCCCAGTGCTGCCGGGAGGAAGGGGGCTCTGCTGCTGAGAATCCACGGACGGGAAAACACACACGAGCCAAGTGGACTTGGAAGGGCTGCAGGCCTCTGGGTCACCAGCCTCCAAGGCGCTAATTAAGCCTGGTGGCTGTGAGTCTAACCCCTGGGCATCCTGGACCCTTTCCTGGGGATGCTGCGGGAAAAACGGCCTCACGCCCGGTGCCTACCAGCCATGCCTCGACGCAGCCCACGCATGCCTCTGCGGCACCTCTGCAGAGGGCGGGCGTGACGGGCAGGGTCACTCGTACACCACCACTTCTGGGGCCCTCACAGCCCTGTGGGCAACACGACAGTGAGCGGGGCTGAGTTTGCCCTTCTCACGGCTGGCAACACCCCACCGTGAACTGCTACCACTCATTGGACGTCCGCTGCAGGCGGGCACGGGGCTGGCACCTCACACGCTCACCTCCAACCCCGACCAGTTTGCAAGGTGGACAGCCCTGGTGACCGATGAGACAGCGAGGGTGTGAGAGGCGAGGCAGCACAACGATGACGGTGGCACATGGCTGACTGCTTGCAACCTGCCAGGCGCTTGCTGTCCGTGCTCTTTTTGAAACGATTCCTGGAACCACTGAGGGGGCAGGGATGGTCATTTTATGAGGGGCGTAAGGTCTGTGTCTGGACTCGTTTTTTTTCGCATGGGTTTCGGTTGTTCCCACACAGTTGCTGAAAAGGCTATCCTTTCTCCGCTCAATTGCCTGTGCTCCCCTAAGATCAGGTGTGCTGATTCCATACATCCCCCCTTTACAGAAAACAGACTCAGGGGTGGGGGAGTACGGCTGGTTTGTCCCCCTCCAAAGCTACCTGAAGTATGAAGCCACAACCCCCATGATGAAGAGCAAATTCTTTGAGTCAGAGAGAGAAGTTAGATTTTCTGACTGATGGGAAGTAGCTTCAGGCACGTGCCCCCAATTTGGCTTCTACCCCAAGAGTTTTGCAGGCCCAGGATATCTGCTCCAAGTTTCCGAGATGGGCACCCCCAGCTTCTTGCCCGGCCTTGCCCCTCTCTTCTCACCCCCCCCCCAATGTACCCTGTACCAGCCTCTTCACACAGAGCCCCCAGCACGTTCCTAACAAGCCGGTGCCAAAATCCACTGTCTCCCCAAAGTGAGAACCCACAGCCCAGCCCAACGGCCCTCATGGAGCCACCCAGGCCCTGAGGACCAAGGGGTGTTTTTGAGCAAGAGCCTGTTTCACAGGGTCGGAGGCTCAGAGCTCACGGAGCCAACTCCAGCCAGGATGCCCAGTGCTCAGAACAACCAGCTCCATCCTCCCTGTGTGTCAGCTCCCCCCAAACACCTCCCCAAATGGTGTCACCCCTCATTTCAGCTGCAGCTTGGCTCCTGCCTTCTGGCTCACAAGGGCTCTGATGAAAACACTTTGATGGGGTCACCAGGGTGAGGCCGAGCGCTTGGGCCCGCCCTCGAGGCCTCGATCCACAGACCAGCCCCAAACTCTGAGGAGAAGGACAAGAAATTTTCTATTTGGAGATTCTTCTGCAACTAGCCCCCAGTGTTTTGTTTAGCCCCAGTGTGGACCCCTTAGTTTCAGGAGCTTATTGTTGACCTGTGTAAGGGAAGGATTCCGGCAAGAGGTATTTTAAAAAGCACAATTTGAATTTAGCATGCGTGTACGAGGATTTTAATTTTAATTGCATGTGTAACTGTGAACAGTTGGAAACCACCAAAATGTCTGTCAAGAGGGAGAAAGCTAAATAAATCAGAGAATATCCACATAAGGGAATACTACTCAGCAGTCAAAAAGAGCGAGGTTGAGCTATCTATGATGGCATGGAAAGAGTTTTAAGATGCATGGTTGCCTGAAAATCCCAAGTTGCAGGATGATACCTAATTTTGGCAAGCTCCCATACTATATATTTCTATATGTATTAGGCTATTATATAAAATTGCTTTCTATAAAAAATTGCCATCTGGGTAGATTTTTAAAACATGGTTTAAAAATCTGGTTTCACTGATAGCACGTTTATGTGTATGTAAACTCTTAAAAAGAGGGCTGCAAGGGCACACACCCAGCTGCCTTTGGGGAGGGGACGGGCATGGGGAGGCAGGCAAAGGAGCTTCAGCTTTTTTTTAATAAGGCTTGAAATTTCAAGGATTTCTTGTGTAATTAATGAATTTTAAAAATCAAATTAATAGTTAAAAATTAATGAAAGGCAAATTTTAAAAATTAGTACACAAAGAAAAAATACAAAAATTTTAAAAATAAAATTAGCACAAATTAAATGGTTTTTCTGTTTGCTTATTTTCTTGAACTAAACAGCAGGCCTGTGCTGTGAAGACCAGAGCTCAGCCTGCAGCATGCCACGCTGGGACAAAGCCTGCTTTCTGGGAGTCCCTCTATGTGGTGCCTATGTCTGTGTGTGGGTGTATTTGGGGGCTTCTATTATCTTTCTATTATCTTTGAATTAAAAAAAAAAAAAAAGTCTCAGGAACTTCCAGACCCCCAGGACTAGAGAACCCATGCAGGGTGTAAAATGAACTGAGACAGAGAAGGTGATAATGAAGCCTAAGAGGTGAGCCTGGGGATAGGATTTTGAGAGGGGGAGTCAGTTCATTAGCGGATGCTTACCAGAAGCACTCAGGGCAGTGTGTGCCAGGGCGGGTTTGATGCAATTCATGGGCAGCCTGTGGTAGGACTGAGGGGAACGAGAATGGAGGGGCTAATGCTGAAATAGTACGGGCAGCCTCGGTGCATGATCTGGGGGCTGCTTTACTGACCGCTGTTACCACCTGCCTGGAATTCCTCCAGTAAAGTTCCATTCCTTTGGATTTGGAATGATAAGACATCAAAACTAAAAGAGACCTCACTGACTCTCTGGTCCATCATCCCTCCTCATTCTACTCATGGGGAAACTGAGGCCCAAAGAGGATGAAGGACCTCTAAAAGGAAGGCCTTCCTGCCCAGGAGTCCCTAATAAAACACATGCCCTGCACATGTTGGCGGTCATGGTGGGGGAGTTCAGCTCCAGGCTCACAGCAGCTCTCAGAGCCACTGAGGGCAGGGTCGTGGGATCAGGATCAGGAGTGGGACACACAGATGTCACATGGCCAGATCCCTGCCCCCCCGACTGGCCAGATAAAAAGATCAATGTGTGACGTGGACTGGAAATACAACTCCACGTTCACAGAGAAGTATGCCCATGCCCATTTGTCTTGCAACAGGTGTCCCTGTTGGTTTATTCACTCACTTTTCATGTGGAGACAATTATTTCACTTTCTTCTTAATAACACTGCAAGGGTGATGCTAAATGCCAACTGACAGAGTGTGAGAGACAATAGGGAGGGGTGGGGACTACGGAAAGCCCGAGAATGAAAGCCCTGTGTCAAGGGGAAAGCTGCTACTTAGCCTGGCTAATTTTTCCAGGGAGAAGAAGAACTGATTTTTTAAAAAGAAACCAGAGATCCATTTAAAAAATTCTCCACATTTTAAAAGTGAGCCAGATCAGGTCACTGCTTGGCCAGTTTGCAATCCGAAACACCAGCAAATGTCTAACCCTCCAAGAACAGATGGCATCCCGCCTGGCAATGTGGAAGAACCCATCCACCTGCTCTGCCTCCCTCCCCGAGCTTCAGCCAGCCTGGCCCCTCTGAGGGCCACACACCCTCCCAGCTGCTCCGAAGGCTGCAGAGAATTCATGTACCAAAGCCGACGTGACAGAAATGGCAAGTCCAGAGTCTGCTGGAGAAATACAGGGTGTGGGGGGTTGGGAGAGGGTGGCTGAGAGCTCTGAGGAGCTTCCAAAATGCTAATTTCTCAGGAACAGAGAAAGAAGGAAGGCGGCATAGGAACAGCTGGCTCTGGGCAGTGAGCAATCCTGTCTGAAAATAAAACATTTTACAATCCACAACCGTGGCTCATTAAGAATGAATGGATCTACTGGTATAAATAGCAAGCTGCGTTAAGAAGTCAGGAAACAGCATATGTGTTTGATGGAAAAACGGCTGCCATGGAACTGCTTATTAGCTCAGTCAGCTGCGGCTCTGTGCTAACGAGACAGAGGTGGTGGGTTCAAAGCTAGCATGGACTCTATGGTTTCTTGGGCCCCAGCCTTGGTCATAACATATTAACAACTCATAGTGAGCTTCTCCCAGCTTCTGACCCAGGGCCCCCATTATAATATCTGGCCTTTGCTTGCATGCTTCTAGTGACAGGGAGCTCACTACCATGTCAATATAAAACACCCAGTTTGGTGGCTGGATGGCTTTTGAGCTACAGACATACATTTCCACCGACCTGTTCCTGCTCTGCTTTGGGGTAAGCAGCCCTAACTGGTCATGCCATCTGTTGTGTTGGACACAAAAGGGAGAGGCTGAACAGAAATGAGTTGGACTCTCCTGAGAGGGTGGACATGGGGTCCTGAGTGCCAGGGGCAGATGCTGAGATTGAAGGGTGGAGTGAAAGCAGTGGCAGGGGACCCCCCAAGGGAGGAAAACAGAGCAGCCCAGAAGGAAAGGGATGCAAGTCGGTGAGTTCCCCAAGAGGCAGAAGAAGCCAGGCTGCTGCCATCTCTCCATTCCCATGATGCCTTGCAGGCCTTTGCTTCCCACCCATGGCGTTGAGAGACCCTTCCTCAGCAGCCTGGCCACTACCCCCTTTCCTCAAGCCAGCCTTGGTGGTATCCCTGCCTGGCAGCCAAACTCCCTCTGGCCACATGAGAAACAGAGGGGCAGTATGTGTGGCGATTTGGGCAGCGGTTTTCCCCTGCACCAGGTTCTTAAGGGGATATGGTGTGGCAGGAAGAGGGTGGGGGCAGGATGCAGGAAGCCCGGGTCTCAGGCCCTCTGGGCCACAGCTGCATGTCCTTGGGCATGTTCCCTCACCTCATCTGACGGGAAAGTCAATTTCACCGTCCCTGGCTGCCCAAGGGCTGTTTTGGGCACCAAATGAGATCATGACCATGAGCTGCAGGGCGCTCTGGTGTGGGTTAATACGGCGCTGAACCCCTTGGCTTCTCCCACAGGGCAGTGAGATGGTGGTGGGGAGTGGGCAGGTCACCGAGGGGCCACTCAGGAAGGGCCAGCCCCAGGTAAACATTTGCAGCCTGAGCTGAACCAGACTGCTCAACCCAAACAGAACCCCAAAGCGAGCTTTTCACTGGAATACACACAGTCATGGTTCAGGAGTTTAAAAAAAAAATTGTTTAAAATCTAGTGAACCAGTGAAGGGCTAATAAAACCCCCATTTTTCTAAAAACTACCCAACTGGAACAAATCCAAAACCTTGAAGTAGTTTTCTGGAATGGACCTTGAAGTGAGCCCGTGTATAATTCTATTTAAATCTGTCCAGGAAACCTGGGCTCTGCTCAGATGGACGGTGGAGAGTGAGAGGCAGGAGGCTTCCTGAGGACGGGCTGTGACCCAGGCCTCGGCAGCAATGGGGATACAAGGCAACTGTCTGTGCCCCAGCAGGGACTCTCTGGCCTAGAAAGGTTTCTCTACCATGTCTGAAGGGCTGGGGCAGAGGGCAGAGTGAAATGGTCTTCCCAGTCCCGCCAGGCCCGGGGCCTTCCCCCACCTCGCCCCAGGCTCCCAGGGAAGGGCAAACTTATCCAGAGGTCCTCCTTCCAGCAACCCCAATGTTCCAGTTCCTGCCTGAGAAAAGGACGCATGTAATAAAAATCTCTCCAAACGCTGTGTGGACTCTAGACTTAGGGCTTCATGTCCCCAGCTTCAGGTGCTCAGTCCACAGCTGAGAAAGGGCAGGGCAGAAAGTCACAAAGCAGACACAAGGCAGTGTTGCCACACGGTGACAGCACTCAGAGGCTGTAGAAAGCGGTAACCATACGATGTTAAGTGCTCTCAGTTTTGGAGGTAGAGAAGCATGAACTTCTGAGAGGAATTTTGCTTAACAGTGAAGGCTGGATCTGCAGCAGCCATCTGGTGACTGTGAGGGAAAGATGAAGAACTGCAAAGACACCGGTCCTGATGTCACTGAGTGGCTGCCTTCCTCTAAACTTCCTATTAAATATGCCAGATTAACATGGTATTGTCCCCTTCACTACCCCTACCCCCAGCAGATAGTACAGCCCTAGGGTAAGAATCTAGCTCACAGGAAGAAAGCTTTCAGAAGACATGTGCCCCCCCCCCGAAAGGGATTATGACCCAAGAGCCCACTTACACCTTCTAATTCAAAGGGCAGCAAAGGGACCAGGTAGTGCGGCAAAAGCTGCTTTATTTATCATTGCCATCAACTTCAGCAATGATCTGCCAGGGAAAAGGAGCACGGAGCACATATTCTGCTTGGATCCATCAGGTAGGATGGTGGAGACCTCTCCCCAGAGGCAGCCTTGGGGGGGGGTGTCACAGGAGGGACTCTGTCCCTACCTGCTCCTGGGAAAAGAACTAATGTCCTGCTGGGCAAGTCTGCCTGGGACTCACCAAGGGGTGTACAGACTAATCCTTGGCCAAGATCGATACCCAGTGTCCCGAGCATGGAGAGAGCGACAAACTCAGGCAGTCAGCCCACCTGCTCTGTAGGTGCGAGACCCGTCATCAGCACTTCTTGAGATTACGCAGAGAAAAGGAACGCCCCCAGTCGTCTCTGAATGCGTCCACTGGGTTATTTATAACATTCAGAGCTTTAGTCTATCTGCAATGTATTTCTGGATACACATGGGAGGAGAGGTCTTCTCCCGGATGGAAATGAATTATACTAGTTCCAATTATTGAAAAAACCTGCTATCTTTCCAGCGAATCAAAAAGCTGCCTATGTTCAGCATTTATACCTGAGGTCTATTCTTTCTCTATTGTGTTCTGCTTATCTTATTTATTCTATAAATAAATAACATTCTAGTCTATATATTTTGGTGCCAATACTATGCTGTTTTTATTATTATTATTATTACTGTAAATTATAGTAAGCTTTATAATTTGGTAAAGCAGTTCCCTCCTACCCCTGATATTCTTTTTAAAAGTCATTTTTGTTAAGGTATTCTCTAACTTCCTTCTGAACCCTAAACATTGAGATATAATTCACATACCATCAAATTCATCCTTTAAAAGTGTACAATTCAGCAGCTTTTAGTACATTCACAGTGCTGTACAACCATCACCACCATCTAATTCCAGAACTTTTTCATGACCCCAAAAGAAGCCCTATGCCCTTCAGCAGTCACTCTGAATTTCCCCCTCCCACCACCTCCTGGCAACCATTAATCTACTTTCAATCTACTTTCTGTCTCTATGGATTTGCCTATTGTGGATATTTCACATAAATGCAATATTTGTCCTTTTGTGCCCAGCTTTTTCCACTTAAGCATAATGTCTTCAAGGTTTATCCAAGTTGTAGCATGTATCAATACTTCATTCCTTTTTATGGCTGAATAATATTCTCTTGTACGGATGTAGCACATTTTGTTTATCCATTAATCAGTTGACAGGCATTTGGATTGTTTCTACTTTTTGACTCTGATGAATAATGCTGCTATGTACATTTTTGTCTTTATAAGCTTTAAAAAATCATTTTGTCCATTACTCCCTAAAAATTCCACTGGGGATCTGACAGGAATTACATTATACTTATTAATTTAGAAAGACAGAGATTTCTATATATTAAGGTTTTTGATACAGAGGCAGGGTCTGCCTCAGTTCGTATCTTACTCTTTGTCCTTTGATAAAATTCTGAAGTTTTCTTCACGTTGGTCCTATAATATTCTTTTAAATTATAGGTAGTTTAAGTAAAAACAAAAAATAAAACAAAAAGAAATTAAAAAAAAAATGAAAAAAGTAAAAATAAAAAGAAATAAATTATAGGTACTTTATACTTTTTGTTGTAATTATAAATGGATTTTCCCACACCCATCTCTAATTAGTTTTGAAAAGCTACTGATTTTTTAAAAATAGCTCTTATATTCTGTCATTTGTCAAATTTTCTTGTTAATTCTAATGGGTTATTTTAGTAGAATCTCTTGTGTTTTCTTGGTATACAGTGACATCATCTGCAAATAAGAGAATTCTTCCCTTTTTTACAACAGTAACAGATTATTTTATTTTCTTCCCTTATATTAGTTATAAACTACAAAATATTGTTGAATGATGAGGGTGTTGCCTTCTGTTTTTATTGAAAATGTCTAATATGTAAAGAGCACCTACAAATCAGTAAGAAAATGTCAATGACAATAAAAAATGAGCAATGGATTTGAAAATGCAATTTTTAAAAGAAGAAATCCAAAATAATAAATAATAAACATAAGAAGAGATAATCAAACATGCAAATTAAAATCATGGAATACCATTTCCCATCCAGTATATTTGACCAAAATTATAAATTTCAATAATATTCATGGCTGGCAAGGATGTGAGTAAATGGACTCATTGCTGGGGTTATATGTGCAAGGACACTGCAGTACTGCTTGCAGAAAGCCTGGGAGCAATCTGAATGTCCATCAGTAGGCGAATAATTAAACCACAATACACTATACTATGGGATTTTATTCAGCCATTAAAAAGAATAAAGTAAAATCTGTATCCATTGACCTGTATGGTATTCTTTAAAGAAAAAAAAAAAAGCTAGTTGCAGAGTAATGAGTAAGAGCCTATTTTTCTTGTTGCTGTTGTTAAAAGCAAACAAAACAAAACAAAAAAACCCCATACCATGTACATGTCTGTAGGAACAATGAGAAACGGTTTGGAGAGAGTGCAGAGGAGAAGAGCTTTATTTTTCAACATCTTTGAATTGTTCAACATGTTAAAATATATCACGTATTATAATGAAAAATTAACAAAGACAATCTAAAGGAGGAAGAAGAGGGACCCATCGTAGAAACAGTGCATTTCTCTTGATTGCTCTGTGAATGAAAAAGTTCATGGCTTCTAGCTATTGATCATCCTTCTTCTAGAAAATGGGGTGGAAAACTGGGTGGGGGGAGGAGACGTTGGGAGCAGCAGATGCACAGCCCGAAGGGGCTGAGAGAGGAGAGAGATGGAGAAATGGGGTGGGAGAGTGGGTCAGAGGACGGCAGGAGGGGAGCTGGGAGCATGAGCTGGTGTGGGGACTGGGGGCCCCGGGGTAGACAAGAGTCAGGCCTCAGCCTTCAGCCCCTGGGGGTGGGGGTTTGGGCCACAGCTGCTGGCCCAGGCCTCAGGGCCCCTCTCCCCAACCCACTGGAAGCAACTTTCTAAAGCCACTAGCGTGTTCACCAGCTTGTTTCCACGGCCACGTCTCTTTCCTGTGACAGGTGAGGACACACCTTACGCAGGAGAAAGCTCCAGCTTCGAGGATGGAAAAGGGACAGACTGGAAGAGGGGGGCACCCCCCATGGCTCCTTCTGAGGGCTGGCAGCCACAGCGCGCACCCCCCAGGCCAGTGTCCAAGCGGGGCCTGCTCCCTCCCCACCCCCACAGCCTCCACCTGCATTCTGTCCCCGAGGACAAATGTTTGTGGCAGTGATGTCAGGGAATGTGAGCTCCTGGGAATTGAAGTGCAAACAGAGAGCAGGAGAATGGGTGAGGAAAGCCTGCTGTAAAAATAACCCCGTGAGGCCAAAGAAAAATATCTGGAGGAGAGACACCAAACTGTCAACAGCGGTAGTGGCTGAAAGGGTCCCCTCACTGGGGATTTCTGCCTTCTAAGATATATTGTTTTACAACGTCCAAATTTTTATAATAAACATGCTCTACTTTGTAACGAGAAAACAATGAGATAAAATAAGTCACACACCACGGCACAATCCAGGCGAAGGTATGGGAAAGCCCCTCTGCAGTAGGTGCCATGGCAAGTGTTCTGGGCCCACCTCCCTCCGACATCAGGAGAAGCCCCTCTGGCTGCCCCCCTCTCTGTTAGGACCCTGAGTCTTGGGCTGAAAGGTGGGCACTTCAGAAGGAGCCAGACCCGGGAGACTAGTCCCTGCTTTCTAACCCCAGCTCTGCCTCACAGCAGCTGAGTAAAGTTTTCCTCTTCTCTGAGCCTCAGGCTACCCATATATAAAATGGGGCTATCAGATATCTGTCCCATCTCCTGACCCCGCTGAAAGACCGGGAACTTGGAAAATAAAATCTTAAACATTACAGCATCACGCAAACTGTAGAGTGCCATCTCCAATGCTCTCCAATTGCAGAGCTATAATTAACAAGTGGTGCCACCTGGGAAGTGCCCTCATTAGCACAGCCACCATGGACACCAAGGGGCACTGGGCACCAAGTCACTTTGCTCATTAGGAATGGGGGAGCCAGGTCGTCCTCCTTATGGAGACACGAGACAAGCGGGGGAAGAGCGGACCTGCCTTGGAAAGACGTATTTTTATACTTTGCAAAACACCTTAATTGACACCACGTCTGCAAAACTCCATAATGACATTTGCAACGTGCCCCTCACCCCTGCCCCCCAACCCACTAGTGCTTATTTGTGAAACTGTCCCAAATGAACTCTCCTGCTGCGTGCTGACAGAGAGCAAGTAATCAGAATCAGAGTGCTGGAGGTCGGGGCTGCCTACTTGGGTGCAGGTGGAGGGCCAAGGGCCCGGGGTTGGGGAGCAAAGCCCCAGGATGAGGCACGCGGAGGGTGTGGCGGGCATGGCCTCGAGCCCATGCACTGCCTGGCTGGCTGGTGACCCAGGCATTGGGAGCTGCCCTGGAAGCAGGGGCACAGGGGACTCACCTCTCCCTCGGGCCCAAGTGTAGATGCGACTGGTCTCAGTGCTTCTGGGCTCCGGCACGGCCGGCTCCACGGGCAAAGGTCGGAAGTGGGGAACATCAGCCCGGCCGGGTGTCTTCAGGGGCAGGATGTACTTGGGGAGCCCTTTGTAGAACCAGGCTCCCGACCTCTTCCAGACCTGGTTGTGGGGGTGGGGAAACGTGTGCTCAGAGCTCAGGAGGCAGAGTGGTCCTCCCTGCACGGGGCATGGACCAGGCCTGCCCTTCCCCCTCGTTTCCCGAGCCATCCTCCTGTCCCGTGATGGGAGGCAGGAGAGCCAAGCAGCTACGAGCACAGCATCAGTGGGAACTCTGACTCTGCCCTCCCTGGCCAGGGACCGGGGCAGCCACTTACCTTCCCAGGACTCAGAGCAACCAGGAGCTAGGTTCCATGACCTTGCCATGCCTACTTTAAAGACCACCCTGCATTCTTTCGTTTCTCTACTGCAAAGTGGGACCTCAGTGGGCTGACATGCAAAGCCGTCACAACAGGGCCTGGCATGTGGAAAATGCTTGTTAAAATGCCCATCCTACCATTTTTGCTCTCTACAGCTCACAGAATCCGCACATGGCCTTGTCAACCCTCTGCCCAGCCCAATCCTCCAGTCTCTGCCCAGAAACCTTCAGTGAGGGGGAGCCCATGAGCCGTGCACGGCAGCCTGCGGAGCTTCTGACCTGTGCTGTGAGGAGGCTCTGTGCACACCTGGCTGACCTCACCTGAACCTTCTCTCGCTGGCCTGAGGCCTGGAGCCAGACAGAGGAGTCCTCTCCGCCTCTGACTGTCTGCAGTTAAATCACCCACCACCCACCACCAGAGAGTGACCGCTCTCCCGAGTGCTGTTCCAGGGCCCCAGCTTCCCTTCCCAAGGACAACATCCCTGGTTCCTTCAGATGTCCTCGAGCCCCTGCCCATCTGACCACCCCTTCTTGCTGGGTCATGTTTATCACTGTCCCTTACGAGTGGGGTCAGAAGCAGCCATGACGCTCCAGGCTGGGTCTGGCTATATCTGGGGCACAGCCACTGGCCTCCCATCCCTCTTCCCAGCCGCACTTTTGTCCTCCTTGGGTCTTGGACCTCCCTGAAGCCCCTCTTGACATTGCAATCCCATCAGGTACTCTGGAAACTAGAGGAATCACATAATGCTAGCCAGATCCCAAATCCATAGTGCCTCATTATCATTTCCCCTTGGAAAAGATCTGGGCGTGGGAGGGTACCCCAAGCTGGTAAGATGGGCACCTGAAGGCTGGGCAAAGCCCAGGAAGCCAAGGACGCTGGATGGGGTAGGAGGTGCAATAAGTCTGCCCCTCTGCACCCCCAGCACAGTCAGCCCAGCTGTCACCTCACACTTTTCCCTGGAAGCTGTTTCCTCTCGTCCTTGCTGTGTGACTCTGGGCAAGTTTCCTAACCTCTCTGAGCCTGAATTTCCTCATCGGTGAAGCGTGATAACAATTCTTGCCCATCAGAGCTGCTAAGGAATCTGGGAGATGCCACCTGCTTTCCTCCTGCTGGCCCTTTCCCCTCGAGGCACTGGGGGGAGCCAGGCCAGGCCTCATCATGGTATTTGGAAGCTCTTTTTTGAGAGCTTCTCAGGTGGAGACAATCTCTGCATCAGGCACAGACAGGACCCTGAATCTCAGAGAGCCACAGATTAGAATTCAGAGCAACAACCAAGATAGTGCCCCTGAACGCTTAATGCCCACTTAGAAACCCCCCGCGAATGGCCCAATCTCTTTTCTGATGAAGAAGGTGCATGAAAGGTTTTTAGTAAGCAGGAGGAGGGAGTGTGTTAAGGAATGATGCGACCTTTTCAGAAAAGAGTAGGCCTTGGCAGGTCAGAGCAGACATTCTGGGTTTGAATTCTGGACCCACCACCGGCAGCTGTGTGCTTTCAACACATCAACCCTCCAGCCTCAGTTTCCTCACCGGTAGGAGGGATGTAGGAATGTCAGCTGTGAGGCTCAGTCCCACAAGTGGACGTAAAGCCCCCTGGCCCACCCTCCTCCTCTGCCCACCTGACAAACGTGAGCAGCTCCATAACTCGGACCAAATGTCCGTCTCAGGTAGAGGCTAGACTCAGAAGACGAGAGTCTGCCCCGAATCTCTAGGACAGTGTTTCCCAATCCCAAAGCTCCCTCCATCCTACGTTAGTTCTGTGGGATGTTAATAGGGGTCAGGCCAATAAAAGAAAGAAAAAAAAAGGGGGCTTCATGATCATATACATTTGAGAAGCACAAGGTTAAACCAAGCCCTGTTGCTGCAGGACTTGTCAGTGCTTTTAATATGCTAATGTGTAGTGTTTTCCAACAGGGCCATAGAGCATATGGTGCTTTCCACCTGGAACCTACATGGAAGGTTTTCCTAGGGAAATTCAATCCTCGGCAACGGATTTGCATAACTCAGCTTTTAACTGTCCAGCACTTACTGTTCACTCATTGGGTGATGTGTAGACAGTTGTCACCTCTTTATGCTCCAGGGTGCCAAGCACAGGAGCACTGAGGCCAGACCAAGTCCCTGTCATGAACAACTCATCCCTCCCTCCCAGCCACCTCATGCAGAAGGGCCTGTGTCTGTGTGCTGCTTGAGTAACTTGGAACCCGTCTGTGGGATGAATGCTTTGTGGAACTTCCCTAGGAAAATCCTTTCCAATCCTTTTGCAGCCATCCTACAATACACATGTATTATTCGCCAAGTTCAAAGGGGAAAGGTCTCCTCCCCACCCATGCCCAGAGGAGGCGGGTGATGACAGCTCATAGAGGAAACTGTTATTGTCCCCACTTTCCAGATGGGAAAACTGAGGCTCCACCAAGTGAACAACTTGCCTAAGGCAGGCATTCCATTCTGCTGAGCTCTGCTCTGCGAGGAGGCCCCAGGGCCTCACCCCAGCAGTTTACAGGTGCAAAGTAAAAGCTCACTAAACTGGGGGTGAGTGATCATAAATCCTCAGAAGGTCAGACCTCATCAAGGATGCTGAGTGTCCTGTGGACTGGACACCCATAAGGGAGGGCAGTGCTGGACAGTGAGAGGAAGCACACACAAGTGGTAGCCACTAAGGTCGCCTTGTCCTGGGAGAGCTGCGGCCTGGCTCCTGAGAAGAGGCACTCGAGCCCGAGGCGGTGGAAGGGAACCAGGGACGCGGGAAGGGGCTTACTCGTGCTCCCGTTGCCAAGTGCAGGCCCAGGTATCCCTCCCTGCCGGCTCTGCCTGTCCTCCCGAGTATGCTGGTTTCCCGGCCCCCCCAACACAGGCTGGGGCTTGGGGGGACCAAATGAAGCAAGTACTCAGAGAGCTGTCTGTGAACCATGGGGCGTGTGAGGACTTAGGACTTGTCCATGCTGTCTCCCCACCCCTGCCATGGAAACCGCTTTGTCTTTTGTTTCTAAGAGAAATACATACATAACACATGAAATCAGGACAATTGGAAAAAAGCAAAACGAAGAACCTATAGGTCACTCAACACGTTTCCACACAGACAGCCCTGCTTGCCAGCCTGCTCTGAACCCTCTCACGCCCTCCTGGGCACATGCACAATTTGGGTTTTTATTTTAGAAGAATAGGATCATGTGGATGTACCCTGTCCCCTCCACTTACCTATCATAACTACTGTGCCATGTTAATAAGTAATGGTCTCCATCACCATTTTTTAATGGTGCCGTAGTGGATTTATTAAACTTAATTAATAAATGATGGACATTTAAATTGCTTCCAATTTTTCACTCTTATGACTGGTGCCACAGTGATCATCTTTGTACAGACATCATTAGACAGTTGTAGGTTTATTTCCTTAGGGAATACTCAAGGAATGGAACTGCTGGGCTGCGGGATGGGTACACATTTTAGATGATGACGTCTATGATCAGATGGCCGCACCCCTCCAGGAAGGGAGCATCTTCAGGGCAGGACCCCACATTATAGCTCCTGGTGAACCCAGGGTCTTGTCCAAGGGCCCTGCAGTTGCCCCGGGTTGGTGGGTTTGGGGAGAGGCACTTGTCAGGTCATGAGGTGCAGGGCAGGGGCACAGAGTCTCCGCCTTCGGGTGAGAGAGCACCCCCCAGGGCCACCCAGCCGAGGCCCTGTCTGAAGGGGCGTGGACAGGACGCTCTGTGGGTGAGTCAGCAATGCTACCTGCCTGTCACTGTTGTACGGCTTTAGTGGACGAGACTCAGGAGGCAAGGATATGAGTAATGTAGGCCCACACAGAATGTAGGCCCACACCTGAGGATTCGACAGTGCCAAGCATTCATCTTCCAGCCTCTGGTACTTCTCTGTAGCATTCCAACCCATAAATGCCTTGTGGTTTGTTTCTGTCTGTCTCCCCCACGAGGCTCTGATCCAGTAGGGAAGGCAGGGAAGTTTTGCTCACCATGGAGTCTTTAAGCTCCTAGCATGTGCCTGGCACACAGTAGGTGCTTATAGACACTTGGTGACTAACTTGGCAAAGCCCGGCATAGTTGAGCTCCATGAGTCCCAACCTGCAGAGACGGCAGCCTTTCTGGGAAAGCAGCCTGGGGGCTTCACCCAAGTTCTTGTCATTAATCTGATTTACTGCTTCAGATGAAAAGAAGGATTAAAAAAGTGCCTAGCAAGGTGTGCTGGGGGAGACCAAGTCCCAGTAAAGCTCCCTGACTATGGACCCTCCAGGGCAGGAGGCAGTTACATGCTCCCAGCATCTCGGAGAGGCCCACAGCCCAGGTGGCCCCTGAACCCCTGCCCACACCCCCACATACCACAGCCACGGGGCTCCATCTAACAGCCCACCTTATTCCGCCACTTAAAAAAAAAGATTGGTAAAGTGCTATGGGCTTTGGAAGACAGGCTAAAGAGCACAGGATGCAAAACAGTAGGTTAAGTGGAATGAAATGGCTGATAGTCAACCATTTTTGAGCTTCAAGAAACTGTCAATTTCTTTCATTCAACCCACCCCATTATTTATGCTCAGCCCTGACCCCACGGGTCTGCCAGGTCCACAGTGCCCCCCACACCCCTGTCCAGTGGGCAGGGCCAGGGCTGACCTAATGGGTCAGACGGAACGGGGTCTCTGGGCTGTCGGCCTCCCCAGTGTTGGTACTTTAGTCCAGGGGTAGGGTCTGATGCTGTCGCAGCAGGTGGGGGGGGTGAAGGGAGGGGCAGGCTTTCCCCCAGACCAGGATGTAACAGACTGTGTGGGTGGCTGCTCTGCCCAGGCTCACCCTGACCACCAGAACGCCCAGTGCTCCTGGACCAGCACACGAGGAGCGGCCGTCCCCAGGTCCCCGTGTCAGGGAGTCCAGAGTAAATATGTGCAGTGCCCAGAGTGACAGGCGCCCCCAAGTCGACATGCATAAACTACACAGTCAGTATTTTGGAAAATGCCTTTCTCCATGGCCGGGCGGGGTTGGAGAGGTGAGAGGAGGGAGAATTCCAGCGGGGCTGGGCACTGAAGGGTAGCCCCCCGCCCCATGCACATTGAGGACCTTCTCTTGCCTGCCTGCTCACCCCCCTCCCCTGCAAACTGCACGAGGCAGCTCTTAATCGCATGACTTCTGCTCTGGGCACAGAGGCATTTCACCCACTGCTTGACATCAATGCCCGGCCCCCTCCCCACGAGCAGCAGCAGGAAAAGCCCTCGGTGGGAACTCAAACCCACCCCACTCCAGTCTAGGACCGCGCATTGGAAAACGCACACTTTCTGGAGAAGCCATGCGATTCTGCAGAGCTGCGCTCTCCCCGCCCATGTGTGGTTTGCTGTGATAAGGCCGGCAGAGCAGGCAGCCTTGAAAATGCCATTTAAGGAGATGAGACCCGCACGGCCACCAAGGCACTTGCAGGGGTGGCCATGGCATGAAATCCTTCCTGCTACCACCGCCTTGCTTCCAGGTTTCCATCCTGACTGCCAACCTGACTGCAGACTCAGTGGCTATTAGCCAAGCTGTTCCCAGGGAACTTTAATTACCACGATAGCAATTGCTAATCACTGGCATTTCCTAAATGGCTATGGCTGGAGAAGGCTGTAATTGACAGCCACTGGAAAGAAGGGGAGGCCTAGTGGACCCCCTTCTGGGGAAGCTGGGGGAAGGTGAGGCAGATGGCAAAGCCCCCTGTCCCTGTCCATGGCTCCACCCAGCATCCATGCAACTCAGGCTTGAGAGCGTTCCTTGGTACAGTTGTCTATGCTCTCCACCCACTGACCCCACGGCCAGAGCATGGGTACGGGCTGAGGACTTCGTACCTGCTGTCCCCTCCACCTGCAGTGCTCTGCAGCTGCATCTCCACCAGGCAGTGACACCTCCCCGGGGAAGCCCTCCTTGTCACCTCGAGCAGAATCAAAGCCCCTCTTTTACACCTCACCTGTGCTGGAGTTATGATCTGTCCATCCCCCATCCCTGTTCCCCGGCCTCTCCCCTCTGGCTAGGCCAGAAGGTCTTCAAGGGCAGGGGCTGTGCTAAGCCATCCTTGCACCCCCAGGGCACAGTGGAGCCTGGCACGGTGTGGGAATGTTGTTGATTGACTGACTGAATGAACAAACAAATGAAGACAAAGCAAAGGAACTGTCCCGAGGGGACAGAACGTTTGACCTTGTCTTCAGGGAAACCATGTTCTGTCTAACAAGCGCCAGCTGGCCCAGCCTGGGAAAGCCAGGTGAAATGGCCTGTTACCGTGTGGTCCTCTCGCTTATGCTTTGCTCACCTTAAAAAGGGTCTCTCAAAGGGTCAAGCCATCCTGGCAGAGGAGAGGCAGTGCTCTGCCTGCCCTTCCGCTCCCCCTCCCCATTACCTGAACACACACACCCAGTGCAGGTCTCCCAGGAACTCCAACAAGCAAGCTAAACCCCGTGGCATGGCCAACAAGACCCCCATAACCCAACCCGCCCCCCCCCCCGCCATGCTGGGCCAGCCACACTGAGTCACTGTCATTTTCTTGACCACACAAAGCTCTCTCTTGCCTCCAGGCCCTTGTACATGCTGTTCCTTCTTCCTTCCCCAAGCTAACTCCTACGCAGCCTTTAGGAAATCACTTTTATCCACGAGCTTCCACAGAACCTTGCACACCTGCTGCGGTAACACACACACTGCATCCCGATTGCCCATTTACTTGTTTGTTTCCTGCATGAGTTTGAAAGCTCCCCGATGCACCGAAAAACCAGTAACCAAGGTGGCGCTGGTGGTAGGACGCCTCTCTCCCACATCGGAGGTTCTGAGGATCGAATCCCAGTGAAGACAAGAGAAGGATGAGAAGAGAGGGCAGGAAGTGGACACAGAGTTGCCCAGCAAATGGACACAAAAACAGCAAAAATGGGGGGGGGTGGTAAAAATGGATGAAAGTAAATAAATAAATAAAGCCCCCAAAAAATGTATAGGGGAGGAAGATATGGACTATAGTTAGTAGTAATACTTTGACAATGCTCTTTCGTGATTTGTTAAGAAATGTTTCACAACAGTGCAGAGTGTTTGTGGGGGGGGGGTGATGTGTGGGAGCCCTGTGTGATGTTATGCATGTTTGTTTTGTAAGATCATGATGTTTACTGAACACTTACAGTTTATGTATGTTCATGTATGAATGATATACTTCAATAAATTGTTTAAAAAAAAAAAAAAAGTTCACTGATGGCAAGAGCCACCCAGAGCACCCAGCAAATGCTAGCACATAATAGAGAGCCATTAAATATCTGTCAGCTGACCACTGGACACATACCCAAATTCCCAGTCTTTATGTACTACAGGCTGCCAAGTTAAGAGAATCCCAAGCTCCTAGAGGGAGAAACTACCCAGGCGGTTGTAGACAAGGTAAATATGGCCCCAAGTTATTGGCTGCATTTCCCATAAGAGGAGGCGTCTATCTCCCCACTCCATGAATCGAATCTAGTCTTGTGACTTTCTTTGGCCGATACATGTGGTGGAAGAGACAGGTGACTTCTGGCCAGGCCACAAGAAGCCTTGAAGCTTCCTTTTTCACATCCTGGGTACCTGCTGCCATCACATGACAAAGTGTGATCCAGTGTACTGGAGGAAGAGAGCAGAGGCACCCCAGCACTGAGTGCAGACATCCACCCCAGTTGAGCTATCAGCTGACTGCAGCCACTTGAATGATCACTCCAGGAGACAGCAAAAACCACCCAGCTGAGCCCATCCTGAACTGCAGAGTTGAGAGCAAATAAATGATTGCTATTTTAAGCTATTTAAGCCTCTGCACCTCTTACAGGATACCCACCCTCTGTTTAGACAATTCTAGAAAAAGAAACAATCAGGTAGATTGCTAATGAATAAAATAGGAAAGTTAAGTTCAGGGACTTAAAAATATAGCCCTTTTCATCAAACAACAACACGCAATGAAAAAGGAAGAATTAGGGAATAAGAAAAGGCCCCTAGAAATTAAAAATACATTGAAGAAATGTAAAAATGGAAAATAAAGGCTGGAAGATAAAAATGGGGAAATTTAGAATGTAGAGCACAAAGCCAAAGAAGCAGAAAAATGCAAATGAAATGATAAAAGACAAAGATGCTCAATTTGAGGGATCAAATTCCTAATAGACAGATGCCCCAGAAAGAGAGAGGAATAGAGAAACATTTCTCGGAGCTGAAAAAGGACATGAGACTTCAGATTAGATTTTTTTTTTAATATAAGGCAGGATAAATGAAAAGTAAAAAAGGAATGTTTAGACATGTACTCATAGGATCTCTTCATTACATATGTAAAGAGAAGGCCCTAGAAGCTTTTGGAAAGAAAAAATAGGTCTCCTATAAGGAAACAATCAGAACGGTATCAGACTTATCATTGGCAACACTGGATGCTTAAAGAAAATGAAGCAAAATCCTGAGAGAAAATTATTTTGCACCTAGAATTCTATCAGCCAAACTATAAATCAAATGTGAGGGCAGAATAGAAACATTTTTAGTTTTGCAAGGACTTCAAGTTTCCCTTGTACATAATTATTATTATTATTATTTTTTGAGGTACTGAGGCCAATGATTGAACCTGGGACCTTGCATGTGGGAAGTCGGTGCTCAACCACTGAGCCACATTGGCTCCCCTGAGTCAGTTTTTTCATTTGTTTGCTTGTTGTTTGTTTTTAGGAAGCACCAGGAACCCAACCTAGGACCTCCCATGTGGGAAGCAGGTGCTCAACCGTTTGAGCCACATCTGTTTCTGCATGTACCCTTTTCAAGATTTTACTTAAGGATGTGTACCAGCAATACACAGTTGAAAAACAAGAAAGAAGATGACACAGGATCCAGGAAAGAGTGTCTCCAACCTGGAAGGTAGTTAAAGGGAAGTTCTGAGAAGACAGATTTTAGTGACTAGTCCAGGTTGGAGCAGGAAAAGGATCTGGAGGGGATTCTGACAGGGAAGAAGACTGTGCAATAGAGAGTACAATTGAGAAGCTGCATAAAGAGGATATGAAGGTTCATTATTCTTTTGTTAATAAGAAGAGTCAATACAAACTCCAGCAAAACCCAAAAATTACGCCAGAAAGTCACAGTCCAAATATTAGGTAAATTAAGATAGGACATCGTTTTAAGTAGCGTTAAGAAGGAATCCATTTGATCATGATGCTAAGAACATTTTACTTTGGGTGGTCCAGGGATCAAGGTGATTATCAAAATGTGATCCTCACATACTTTTTGACTCTAGGTGTTAATTAAATAATAAAATAAAAAGTGAAAATCACCAATATTTATTCAGTACTTTTTAATGTGCCAGGTACCATTCTGGGAGTTTTACATAGTACTTATTTAATTCTCATAATGATGTTATGAGGAAGGTACTATTATTGCCTACATTTTACAGATGAGGAAACCAGGCACAGAAGGAGAAGTAACACAAACCAGGAGAGAGCAGAACAAAAACTGGAGCCTGGGCAGTCGGGCTCCAGAGACTGCCTTCTTAACTACAAGACTGGGTGGGTCGCCTTCTTCCAAAACAGTACGTAGTTTTGCTAAATGAAATGCTCTGTATGGATTTTTGAGCTTAGAACTAATCTGGAGACAAAATATTGGAGAATTCATTATGGCTAAAGAACAAACTCTAAATGGACAACTCTGACCGTCTATCAGGAAAGGTATAGCCAGGAAAAGGAGGGAGGTGAGTGTACGGCCGCCCACGATGCCCATGGAGGGAGTCGAGGTGTTAATGCCAACGCTGGGGGAAGATGACAGAGGGCCATATTACATAAAGTTACAAACTAATTGAGAGCTAAAATAAATAATAGAATGATCGGAGATTGGGGTGGGGGAGAGGAAGCAGAGCAGTCCAGATCCCCACTTTTTCATGACACGGAGTCAATAGAGAGTCTCTAGGACTGATAACTCCAGAAAGACATGGCTGGACCCTTCCTGAACTCACAACAAGCAGTTAATGGTGTGGGGCTGGTGGTGACCTGGGTGAGGGAGGACCTGGACAGGCGATACCACTCTCCAGGAGAAGCTCTTCAGAAGGATTTGATCTTTTTTTTTTTTAACCTCATGCCTATATTACTTTGATTAAAATTGAAATAGAGTGGTAATTGGATACTGACGTCATTAAATCACAGGGCTGCGTGGCAGGTCCACACATGAGAAGTTGGGACAATCTATGGCTGATATATTGAGTTTGGATGTGGCTTAAAGGAGAAAAGCTGGTAGCTCAGGAAAGGAAAGGTAAACAGTCATTTAACATTTTTGTAGTGGTGCAAGCTAGGAAAAGACTTAGTCAAGTTATGGTTATTTGAAAACATCAGCATGAGCTTATAAAACTGAAATTTCAGTCCTTGAAGAAATCCCAGCTCCCCTTTGGATGTCACTGTACCCACCTACCCACCAGGAGTGAGAATTTTGGTAATGGGCAACCTCAGAAGTTTTTCAAAGGGAACCAGGGCTTTCCCCTAGAAAGGCAGGCAGTGCTGGATCCTGGCCTGGGACATGGTGCTCATGGTGGAAAGCAATGGATAGCTGCTCTCCAAGATTGCTGACTAGTGGAGTATGCAAAGTCATGACTACAGCCCGGAGCAGCAAGCTACCAGAAGCCTGGAGCTCAGAGAGACATTGAATGGGCAAGTCAGCCTGAGAGGTGCTAAGGTAACATACACATTCATTTTTTATCTTGTTTTCTGCCAGAAATGCCATCTGTGGCTCAAACCAGATTGGGACCTAAATACCCTAACATTCCGGCTCATAGCTGGATTGCCTTCTGCCCTGCAAGCCTTCAGACCTACTCAAGTTGGATGGAGACTCAGGGCTTATATGGTATGTGCCTATTGCATGATGGCTTTTGACTGTGTAGGTTTGTTCAGGGTGTGGAGTGAGGGCTGGGTGAAGCAGGTCACAGGCCTGTTTCCCAAATTTGCATCCACATTCAAGCAGCACTCGGAAGAGTGTTCTAATGTCTAGGATGGGGGGTGATGTCATCAAGATGGAGGAGGGAGACGCTCCAGGGCTCTGTTCCCCCACAGAAGGTGTAAGCAATAAGCAAGAACTGGCAGCACCATCTTTTCCAAAGCTCCAGAAATTAGTTATAGGGTTGCAGTAACAGGGTGAGCACCAACTCAAGAAAAAGGTGACTTAAAGATGGTAGGAATATCTTGTGGTGCCCTAACTGGCCCTTACCTCATCCCCTCACTGGCTCAGCGTGGAGCTGGCTCCTGCTCCCAGTGCAGGCCCCTGGTCCTGGTTCTGGAAGGAGCAGAGTAATTAACCCCTGTGCACATGCCAGGAGCATGTATGTCTGGGCCAAGCTGCCTGGTGGCAGCCTGAAGGACTGAACCAGGACACCTGTTGCAGGCTTACCATCCCGGAGCTTGCCCTGCACATACAGGAGGCTCACAGAGCTCTCCTACAGAATGTGGTAGGAGAACAATCACAGCTGCCTGGGGCAAAGGACTGCCAGCTGTGGGTCACACAGTGAAGCACCTGGGACTGCGAGGAAACACCCTTTTCTAGGGGAAAGAGGACATTTGGATGGGTATAAACGGGGGCATTCCTAGGGTCCCACGTGCATGCCTAGGACAAGACGCATTGTAGAAAGGACCAGGGAGGACACTATGCTCATTGTTAGAACAGCCATGCTCTGGAGGAGGGCCCTTGCACAGGTTCACAGGTGGCAGTGGCATGCAGTTGGTGGTATAAAGCATGAGTGGGCCATCTGGAGCCCACGGAAGGGTTTTGAGAAGCGCTTCTTTCTCCCTGCTTCCCTCCTAGCCCAGGAATCTAGAGATTCTGGCTCTCATCAGCCCCTTCTAAAGTGTTAAGTCCTCAGTGAGGTGTTAGCCAAAAGCCAAGTGAGATCCTTCCCAGGAGTATTTGTATTTTAAAGATTAACACTGTAAAACCTGGGTGTGTGTGTGTGTGTGTGTGTGGTGTGCCAGCGAGGACAGCTCCACTATCCCTCTGCCCACCCTCAACCCCAGCAGAAAGCATAAATCCATCCTGCCTCCTGGGCGTGGCTGGCTGATGGCTGGTCTAACACCAGTGCACCTCTGCAAGGTCCCTGACCTCCCCAGGAGGCAGCAGGAAGCCCATCTTCAATGGCTTCCCTGCTTCTGGGTAGAGCCAGCACCCACTTGCCCCTCTCCCAAACCCCAAGGGCAGGAAAGCCTCTTGCTCAGCCCAGCAGAATAGAGCACATGTCTGCCCAGGGCCCCAGCAAGTTCCTTCTTCATTTCAAGTGCGTTTCTGCATAACCAGGTCAGTCTGGGAGGCAGGCAATTGCCAGCAGAGTGGAAAGCAAAAAGGCAGTGAGAAAAATATTCTGAGGGTGCTATCTGTTTTCTTGACAGATAATTTAAACACCTTGGCTAGATTATTTCAGAACTGGAGGAAAAGCTTTGGCTCCCATTAACCCCTGGCGAGGGGCTCCTTCCCGCCAGGCTTCCGCACAATTACTGGTGAGGAGCGCTTGGCAGCTTGGGGAGGAAGCGACGCCCACAATGGCTCTCCATGATGCCTTGTTGGGTGTCCCTGGGTCAGACAGAGCTCCAGGGGCAGCCTGGCCAGCTTCCGATCCCAGCTCACCCTTCCTTGTAGCCCACTCTCAGGAGCTGTGCCATGAGGGGGTTCTCCTCAGCTCCTGTACCTCCCACAGAACATGTGGGGTGGGGGTACCCAGAAGCCACTGAGCGATGGGACCCCTATCTTCTCTCTGCCGGGAATGGTCTTGCAAGTTCAATACCTGCACAGAAGCCAATCACATTTTCAGCTACCGTTCTTAATTACCTGCTCTGTCAACATTTATAGATGCCTCCTCTTCCTTGGAATTTGCAAGCAGCATGAAACTCCCTTCAATTCCAAATTTTTAACCATCTTCCCTGTTTTAACACTGGTTTGAGAGGGCAAACCCGAGATGTTAGTGTTCGGCCAGGAAGGCAAGCTCTGTTCTCAGATGGAGAGGGCTGCACGCAGCAAATGGACAGAGGGCCGGGATGGGAAAATTGGACAGGCCAATTACACTGAGCCAGGTCTTTTCAGAGGAGCGTCAGGATTTTGATTCAATTCCCAGAACAATATATATGCCTATGTTTAAACACAGCCTCAGAAACATATTCCAAAGCCAGAGCCAACGTGGTCCTGGGCTGACCTCTAATCGGCCGTGCTTGCATGGTGGCGTTTTCAATTCATGGATGCTTCCCTCAATTATGTATTTGATTACTGCTTCGTTTCCAGTTGGTCCTCTTCCTTCTTGGGGAAAACCTATAATTCTAAGGTTCCATTGCCTTCTCTGTCTTCATATTTATCATGTCTCCCTTGTCATTTTCAGCTCTTTGATTTTTTTTTTCACCCCTCTGTGGCATTCTTGGACATCTCAAAGGCTTTTCTCCACATCACTGATTCAAACTTCTTTTCTTGGCCTGCTTTTAGCAAGCTCATCTGTTATCTTCTGGGTGGTGCCGTGAAATCTGGCATACATGCACACATTTTTTCAAAGAACCACGTTCAAGTAAACACCTGGGAACTCATCAAGAAATTATATATTATGGGATCTCAGAGGCCCCCTGAAAGGCCTCCCTCCCTTCCAGAGGCAACCACCATCTGGGATTTTATATTAAGCAATCCCTTGCTTTTCCTTCTATTTTTTTTAAACACCTATATATGTGTTTCTAAATAAAATAAATATTTACTATTGCCTGTTTGTGAACATATTTTTGAATCATCATGTATTCCTTGGCGACTTGGTTTTGTGAGTCACCCTTTGATGAGTTTAGCTGCAGTTCCTTTTCATGGTGGTATATTATTTCATAGCCACAACTTACCCATTCTACTGTGAAAGGACATTTGGAATTCTGCTGTTATAAAAACTGCTGCTACATACATTCTTGGGCATGTTTGCTGGAGCACATGTGTAAGAGCTTCTCTAGGATGTACACCCAGGAGTGGGGGTGCAGGGCTGCATGTCGAGCACGGGACACGGTGCTTGCAAAGAGCTCATGAGGTGCTAGGTGCAATGTGGAGAAGAACCAGCTGGAACTCCTCCAGAAGAACCTCTGGGGTTTAGTTTGCAAACAGGGAGAGTGGAGAGCTGGTCCATGACCATAATACAGAGCCTCAAGTCAAAGCAGGGTTGGGAGTGGCAGGCAAAGTTAAGGGTCAAGAGCAAAACCAGGTCCTGGGACTGAAAGCCAGGTGCGGAGATGCAGATGGTTGCAAAAGGTCAAGGCCAGGCTGGGCTTTAGTGTGGGTACAGGGGCCCAGTCTGGGATGTAACAACTTACAAAGTCAGGGCAAGGAGCCAGGGAAAGCCATATGTAGTCGGAAATTGCCCTGCTGGCATTTGAGGGAAGGCAAGGCTGAAGGGATACCTCCATTCAGCCGTCCGTCCTCCTCCAACTGTAGGCCTGGCTTGGATCAGGATGGGTCTGTGGGCTGCTTCATGAAAGCAGTGAGTGCTGGCTTGGTAGAAATCAGGAAGCGGCAGCTGCTCTGGTGGAAAGAGACTGTCAGGTGGCCCTGGTTCAAATTCCAGCTCTGCACGTCCTGACTGTGCCACCTTGGACTTGCCACTGAAGGTCCCAGAGCGTCCTTTCCCTCAGCGGGAAAATGGGGACATCGAGGTCTGGCAAGGGGAAGCCTGCACAAAGGCCTGCTTTTCTTTTTCATCAGATAAATTTTCTGGCATCTGAGCGACATGCGTCGTGAGTTATTTCTCTAGGGTGTGCTTTTCCAAGGCGGGCATCACACAGGAGCTTAATAAATACTTCCTGACGGATGGAGACACACGCTACTCCCAAGTCCCCATCTGTGAGACAGCTGGCTAGGGGGAGGGGCACAACTGTGCCAGCCAGTGTCACTTGGCATCTGAAAATCTGGCAGGAAAATCTGATTATCAAAATTTTATTTAAATTAATGTGAGAACAAAAGGCTAAATCAGACATCCCCCCCACCCCCAGCTTTTCACCTGCCCTCCCCAGGGTATCATTCTAAGGAAAACCAGGAGAGGGGGAGGAAGGGGCAAGCTGGGTGTCACAGTGGCCAATTCAAAGGGACAGCAAAGCCATCCTTGACCTTGCTAAACTTCCAGGTTGGCCACACAGACCACAAAGTGCTCTGAGGACACCTGATTCGGCTAAGATCCAGCTGGGGGATGCCCAAAGCACAACAGAGCCACACACCAGGAGCCGTGGTCACATTCCCCTTGGGCCTAGGCACTTCACAGAGGGCCGTGTCGACCCAGCTCCCTATCCCCTGAGCCACAGAGCCTTCTGGGACCAGCCCTCCAGCACCCACAGAGACCCAACCTCATGGAAGTCAGGACCCAGCACTTAGAAGAAGCTCCTTGCTGTCCTATGACATGCCAGACACTAGGGCTTTTGTCTAGCTGTCCCCTTTCCTGGACTACCCACCCCCCACCCCTGCTGGGCGCCTATAGCACCTCCTGCACATCTTTGCTCAGATCTCACCATCTCAGAGTCCCACCCTGACCATCCTACTTCTAACACCGCAGACCCCACCCTCCCCTCTTGCCTCCCCAGCACTCCCGATCTCCTTGCCCTCCTCTATATTTACTTTCTTCCATTCAGTGTCTAACATGCCTTATGACTATTTGTTAGCTTATGTTTTGTTGTCTGTCCCCACCCCCTTTCCCTGCTAGAATATAAGCTGAAGGCAGAGATATTTGATTGTTTTGTTCATCGACATTTTCCAAGGGCTAAAAATAGTACCTGACACATAGTAAATAGTCAATGAGTATTATCTGCATAAATGAATGAAGAGAAAGTAGAGTAGTTAGAAGGCGTTTTAGAGGCAGACACACCTGGCTTCAAACCCTGGCTCCAACAATTACTGCCTGGTGTCTTTGGGCAAGTGACCTCCTTTCTCTAAGCCTCAGTTTCCCCAGCTGTCACAAGAGGACAACAGTAAGTACCTCACTGGGCTCCTGAGAAGATGAAGCGAGATATTCCCCACCTGGCCCGTAGTGGCTGCTCAGCTAATGTCAGCTGTGTACACGGCAGGTTGGCTTCCTCTGGTCTGCATGTGTCTGGACTAGAGCTCAGTGGTGATGAAAATCAGTTCCCTCTTGGATCTGTCAGCATCTCAGGGAGAAAAACTCTTTCTCAAGTGCACAGACACAGGCACGGATGGGCTCTCCCAAACGAGGGGCAGGAAGGGGGTGGGAATGGCCCAGGATGTCTGCAGGGGGCTGCAGCAGGAGAGCCCACTGGGCAGACCACTCTCGCCACACCACGGAGAGAAGGGGGCTGGTGGGTGCCAGGAGCCTCCTCCTCCCACCGCTTCCCATGTGTGGGAGTCCAGGAGGAGGTGCTGATAGTGGTCTGCCTGGCAGAGCCGTGGCAGCGTGGGAGGCGACCGGCACACGGAGGAAGTGTGGCCATCCAGGTCCCACGGGGACGCTGTGCCAGCAGTCCAGGGTGAGCCAGACGCAGATGGCAGGGTGCTCAGGCAGCCACCCACTCAGCACCATCCGCCCACTCCTGGGCGCACTCAAGGCCTCTGGCAAAGCTGTTTGCAGCAAAAATCCAAACTGCAAGTAACAGCAGGATCAGGAGCGAACCAGAGTGGGGAAACAGATGACAGCGTGTGGAGAGCACAGGCCGCCCGCCTGGGACGCCGCTGCGATCAAGATGCTGGGCTCGGTGGGCACGGCTCGTTCCCAGGGGCGGCTGCTGGAGAGGGAAGGAGCCCCTGACTCTCCCAATCTCGTGCGGGCAGATTCCCCTGGGGCTCTCAACTGGGCCACCAGTCCCATCCAAGCTGGGTGGCTTGGGGATTATTTAAAGACCATGCTGTGAAGACACTTTCCTATGTCACAAATTCTCTTCGGTCAAGCATGAGAGAAGTGCCAGGAGAAGGGAATAGAAACCGGCCATCAACGGATACTGTGGTTCCCCAGCCAGGTCCTCTGTTGGGAAAAGGTTCTCAAGTGACCAAAACAGGGAAACAGCTTTCTGATTTTGCAAATTTCTCTTTCAACCAACCAACGTTCACTGAGCACCTTTTATATGTGAAGCACTGCAGGAGATACAGCAAGTGTTGGATGTAGCTAGAGCCTCCGCTGAGTTATAATCAGGATGCGGTGTTAAATTGGGAATGCTAAACTAAAGTAGAACAGAGAAGAACGTTCTAATTGTATTAATCAGCTTTCAATTACTTGCAGATTGGTCTTCACCCCTTTCTAGCTCCTCCCCTCTTAGATAATGCGGGCATCCTCAAAGAAGCCTTCTTACTTGGAAAGGTACAGTTTTAGAGGCTGGAAGAACAGTGTCTAGAATCCTGGGGAATCTAGATTCCAATTAACTTTTCCACTGATTACAGTATAAATTTGAGTGAGTCACTCTATTTTTAAATGAACAGGGATTAAAAGCTAAACAATAAATGAAATGAATTTCCAGTTTGACATGTCATGGGTTTAGAGGTCTCGGACACAACCTCTCCCAGCTTGGCACAGACATACCCACGAACACCCACCCAAGAGAAGAACCAGCACGGGAGGGGTTTCAGAGTCGGCCTACAGTCGGTTTCATGCCAACAACAGGTGAATGGTCTGGATGGAAAGTCACTGGCCCACCTGGGCCTTGCCCAGCTGCCAGGCCTGAGGGGTGCAGGGTCTGAGGTCCCTAGGACGCCAGGCAGCCTTCCTGATGCTGCACAGCTGTCATTTCTGGTGTGGCACAGGTGCTGCCCTCCCTCCCCCTTCCTTGTTTTCATCCAAGGGAGAGACAAAGCCCAGAAAATAACCAGGCAGGAGTGGGAAGGAGCTAGCAGTGCTGAGCTGTATCTGGGAGGGTACATTCCTTAAGCAAAGCCAGGTGGTGGGAGAGCAGGACGAGGCATTAAGAGCCCTGGAACAGCACAAACCCGGGCCTGCAGTTTCCCATGTCCTCCCTGGTTCCGATGGCCAGAGGGCCAGGTCACAGGACAGCAGGAGCTGTCCCTGCCATGGAGCAGCACGCTGCATTGGGGGCTGCCTTGGGGGAAACCCTGGGTCTAGAGACCTCCCCTCCTCTGAAGATGGATGATGGGGCGGGGGGTGGGGGGTGGGATTGGAGATGGAAAATCTACCATAGAGGGAGGGTAGGTGTAGCAGTTTGGCAGTTTGATATAGTTATGAATTTCAAAAATAGATATTGGATTATGCTTGGAAACTGGTCTGCTAATCTGGGCATGATTAAGTTATGATTGGGGCATTGACTGGGCCACGTCAATAGGGCATTGAGCCCCACTCCTTGGTGGGTGGGGTCTCGAAGATAAAAGGCAAGGCAAAGAACAGAGTTGTAGCAGTTTTGAGTTGGAATTGTGATGCAGAGTCTTGAGCTGGAGCCCCGGGAAGCAGCATACAGAGGAGCTTGGTCGTGAGGAAAGAGAGAAGGCCCTGGGAAGAAAAGCAAGACATTTTCTTGATAGTCTACAGCTGGCCTTGTGGCACAAAGCAAGCCTGAGCCCAGAGAGAGGCAAGCACCGGGAAGAGCGGAACCCAAGAAGCCTGAACCCTGGCACACGTCGGCAGCTGTCATGCTCTAACAGTGGCAACAGACTTTGGTGAAGGAAGAAACTTATGCTTTATGGCCTGGTAACTGTAAGCTTCTACCCCAAATAAATACCCTTTATAAAGACCAATAGATTTCTGGTATTTTGCATCAGCACCCCTTTGGCTGACTAACTGAAGGCTCAGAAAAAGAGAAAAACCTCTAAAATATTTGGCACGGAGAAATGTGGCATGCTAGGTTTCAGAAAAAAATCAAGAATTGTTTGGTACCCTGGAAAGTTGAACGAAGACTGTGCCTGTGAAACTAGAAGCCAAAATAGAAAAACAGGCTGAATGTGTGAAAGGTTGGAGGGCTGCAAGGAAACTGAAAAGGAAAGAGCAGAATCAGAACTTTTACTGCAGGCAGGAAAGAGCCTAACTGACCATGTAGAAAACTAAACTGGCTGGAACGGGGATGCTCATCTACTGCTCATAAAAGCCTTGGCTGTTACAACTAGTGTGAAAAATGATCTGGGGAAACGGATGTGGCTCAAGAGGTTCGGCGTCCGTCTACCATATGGAGGGACCGGGGTTCAATCTCCTGGACCTCCTGGTAAAAAAAAAAAAAAAAAAAAGATCTGAATTCATCTAATAGAGCTGAACATTGACATACTCCATGAAACTTGAGTTCTTGCACTCTAGAATCTAGAGAAAACTCTTGCACATAAATGTTTACAGCAGAATTATTCATAATGGCAAAAGAACTGAGAATAACCAAAATGATCAACGGTAGAAAGGATAAATAGGTAGGAGTATAATCATTATGATGGAATATAGGCAGCAGTGGAAATGGACAAATACAGCTACACCCATCAACACGGGTAATTTTCAAAATCACGAGGCTGAGCAAAAGAAACAAAAGCCAAAGTCCTCACAATGGTCTACAAGGACCAACACAATCTGAACCCCCACCACATCTCTGACCTCCTCTGCCCAACCCTGATTTTCCTCAACTCCAGCAAGCACACACGGGCCTCAGGTCCTTTGCCCTTGCTGTACCCTCTACTTGGAATGTACTCTACTCACATAGCCACAGAACATGCTTTAGGTCTCTGTTCAAATGTCATTTTATCAGTGAGCCCCGCCCTGACCCCCATATAAAAAAAGGGTAACCACTCCCACCGTTCCTAGCATCCTTTCTCCCGCTTAAGCCGATTGTTTTATCACCGTCTGTGATATTGCAGAATTGACTTTACTGTATGTATGGTCTCCTTCTCCCATTAGAAGGGCTATTTGCCTGGCACACAGAAGATGTTCAATAGATATGTGTTGAGTGTCTGAATGAATGAATGCATTTGACTAGAGGCTTCTCAAGAGCAGAGGGGTTGAGGCTCACGTTGCTGCACCGAGAAAGTGCGTGTAAACAGGGCATCAGTGCCAACTGGAGAGTCCCAGGGACATGCAACCAACATCTGACTTACTCCAGAAAGAATACTTAAAATTATTTCCATTCCAGAGAGGATGGAAGAGAAGCGCCAAAGGGAAAGGGAGATAAGGGTGTTTGGGCAGAGTGGTACAAGAGTTCCCGACATAAAACATAAATCCTTCAGTTAGGAGGTGGCTCTTGCTATGGGACAGAACTCCAAATGTTTATCAGACTCAGAACCAGCTACATGTGGCACTTGAAATTTGACTTTTTAAATGCTTTTTCTATTCAGCTATCTGGTTGTGATCAGATATTTTTCCAAAAAAAAAAAAAAAAGAAGCCATTAAAAAAACCTTTACTTTAAAAGCAGGCAAGAAAATCCAGGACATGGGCAAGGCACACACAACACCCAGACTCATTTACCACCTGGGGTGTCACAGCCCCGTTCACACTCTCTATATGCCCACGGCAAGTCTGGTGTTGCAGAGGGAACGTGGCATTTTTTTAAACTAGAGAAGTTGTAAGTTTACAGAAAGATCATGCAGAAAATACAGAGTTCCCATATATCTGTTTTTAACATTGCGCATTAATGTGGTACCTTTTTTACAACTGAGAGAACATTATTATAATTGTACTATAATTCGTATAATTGTATATAGTAGTCCATAGGTTAGGTTAGGGTTCACTGTTTGTGTTGTATAGTCCTATGGTGGTTTTTTTTTTTTAATTTATTCTAGCAACATACATATACTACCTAAAACTCCCCCCTTTAACCACATTCAGATATATAATTCAGTGGTGTTAATTACATTCATAGTGTTGTGTTACCATCACCCCAATATATTACCAAGTCTTTTCTATCACCCCAAAGAAAAACTCTGTACCCATTAAGAATTAACTCCCCATTCTCTATCCTTACTCTGGCCCTGGCAACCTGTATTCTAGTTTCTGACTCTATAAATATGCTTATTCTAGTTATTTTATATCAGTGAGGTGATACAATATTGTCCTTCTGTGTCTGGCTTATTTCATGTAATGAATTTGATCCTGCTAAGTTTTGCCAGCCTCTAAAAATTCAAAGACAAACGGATAGCATAATAAATGGGGAGATAATTTACTCCAGGAAATTAAAAAATATTAGAATACTCTGGAAATAACTTTAAAACAAGTTTCTTTAGGGATCTCAAAAGATGAAAGGACAAAATCCATTTAAAAAGAAACCATGAAACCCAAACAGGCAGAAATAAAACAAGAACAGGTAAATATAAAAAGAATCTATAAAAGAACCTGGAAATGAAAAATTTAGCATTTGAAATTTAAGACTCAATAGACAGGATAAACTAAGCTGGTTTCAGACAGAAAAGAAAAAAAAAAAAAAAAAAAAGAGAGAGATTTAGCGAATTGGGAGATTGGGAGGCAGAACTGCAGAATTCATCCAGAAAGTATCATAGAAAGATAAAGAAATAAAAAAGGAAGAGCTGTTGGGAGTTGTGCAGGATGAATTGAGAGGCTCTAAATTGTATCCAACAGAGGAGGTAGAAAGGCAGAATAGCAATTTTCTAGGATATCACGGCTGAGAATTTTCAGAACTGAAGACATTTTATGGGTCCTCAGAGTAAAAAAGTATATTCCAAGTGCCAAGCAAGATAAAAATAAAAAAGTAAACCCATATCTGGAAAACCCAGAGGCAGACTCCCCCTGCTCGGCTCATCCTATCTACTGCCCCCCTCCCCAGGAACTGCCGGGCCAACGTCCCACTCCATTCTGGCTCCACTTCCGACCCTGGTGCAGGGAGGAGAGTGCTGGGCTTGGCGTCAGGAGATGCAGGTTCTAGACACCCCACCCCTGCTTCTGCTACGGACTCAGAGTGAGCCTCGATTTCCTCCCCAAAATGGGGACAGAACTAGAATGACAGACCCAGGAGGTACTGGGGCTGGGGGGCATCGTCACGGCAGACCACGGCTGCATTTGCTTTCCAGCTCCCCACCAACAAGCTTCCTAACCTCTTGTGCCTGCATTTCCCCATCAGTACCAGGGGATAACAGCAGCACCTACGTGTGGGGATGGTGCATGGATGCAATGAATGGACTCAGTGCAGAGCCAGGCACACAGTGAAAGTTCAACCCAAGTAGCATCCCACGGAACGCCACACGCACATACCTGTCAGCATGAGGGGCTTCCCACTGAAACCATGGACCCCAGGCAGAAGAGCCAGGGCCTGCTTCCATCGCTGCACTTGGGAAGCTGGCAAGCCGGTAGGCTGCCCCTCCCTAATCGCCCCTGGCCACCCAGGGTAGGCCCTCCCTGTCCTCCAGAGAGGCCCCTCCCAGTGACCCCCCCATCCATGTCCCGGGCAGAGGGTGCCTCCCACCCGCCCATCCTCCCCCGGCCCCCCACGCTGCCCCGCGGGCCCTGGGTACTCTACCTCTCTCTGCTCGCTGCAGATCTTACACAGCCACAGGGGCCGCTTCTGGCCAGGGGAGGCCTCGATCCCACATTTGGTGCAGACTTTCTACGAGAGAGAGGGGACGGAGTGTAAGCACCTCAGCCCCTTCCTCCCCAGCTGAGGGGCTGGGGAAGCTGACACCCAGGTTTGCTTTCGCGTCTTCCAAGGGGGTGGCTTTTGCTTCAGGCTAGGAGGGTCGGTGGCAGGAAAGGCACAGACAATCCCAAATCCCTGGTGGTTTGGGGGCACAACGAATGCTCTCCACGATGGAGATTCACCCCCACGAATACGTTTTGTTAAAAACACAGCAGAAAATTAGCTTGTTGATATTTACACCTGCATCAGTTTCAATAGCAAAGAACTGGAAACAGCTCAAATACTCCACACCGGGGGCAGATGCAGGCAGACACAATAGAATCTTAGTCTTAACCTAGCAGGTTATATTGATACATGAAACTGTGGGCAAGAAATGATGTTAGTCAACAAAGAAAACATATATTTGTATGTACCATGCAAAGAACACACGTATGTGCCTGACAGATTATAAAATGATATACTGAGAAATATTAGTGCTAGCTTGAGCACTTAATCTATATGCCCCTTCATTTAACTACCCCAGTAACTCTATCATTTAAGCGGTAGGCCCATTTTACAGACAGGAATCTCGGGGCTCGGAGCAGAGTGAGAATTTGCTGAAGTTCATACAGCAATTAAGTAACAGCACTGGCCTGTGCTTTTGGCCATTACATACTTTCCTCCAGATACATAAATAGCCAGAACCTGGTTTCTACAGTGTGCTTCCTTCTACAGAGTTGTTTAAGCTCATAACTTCTAAATACATTTGTTTCCCCTAAACTCACAGCAAGGAGCAGTGGTGGGAAAGGCCACGATGGAACATGCTGGAAGGCAGAGGGCCTTGAAGGGGCCGCAGCTTGTTCTGATTCAGCGATACCTTCTTCTCTTCCTCAGAGGACTGCTGCACCAGCTCATTAATCTTCCTGCCAGGTGGGAAGCTGCCCAGCCCTGCGAGGTGGGGGCTCTCTCCAGCACCCCCTGGCAAGGGAAGGCTGGATCTATGGCTTGGCCTTCTCTGCAGGCTGCCAACTGAGCAAGGAGCACACCTTTCAACGGAGAGGCAAATGTCACCAACTTGGCTTCCCGAAGCATGTTGTCACCTGCCTGATTGGGGCAGCTCAGCCCAGCGCCGCGGTGGGGAGGGAGCCAGCAGCCTGCACAAGGGAGGTTATGAGACCTCCTTGTGGGATCCGGATTTGCTCCCATCTGACACACTCAGGTACCAGAAAACCCATGTTTCTTGGTTCTCCAAATAAAATGCAATCTGCTCTAAGTTCTTGGGCCCCTGGCTTGGCGAGAAAGTCTGGACCCCTCCCCAGGCCTCGTGAAGGTCCTAGGGTCTTCTGGGGAGGGGGTTCCTGGGCCACACCGTGCACACTGTTCACTGCGGTGCTGCTTGCCCTCCAAGCTCTTATGGTCCCTTGAAGGGGCGGGTCGGCCAGGCAGGGGCTCGGGATCTTGGCCAGGCGAGGGCTCTGCTAAGCCACCATCCCCCAATCTGGTCTGGGGTTCTCTCCCTTCTCTCCACAACACTCACCCCCAGTCCTTGTACCTCGAGTGCAGGATCTCTCGTAAACCCACAAGCTGGGCCTCTCCTCCCTGGGGTAATGGAGAGAGGAAGGAGGTGCTGAAGGCAGCAGGCTTTGCCTCTTGGCTAATTCCCAATGTCTCACATGTCTAGAACACATGTGGAAATAAACGTGGTCCTCTCAGAGATGTGAGATTTTCCTACCGTGTTTTCTATGTGTGCACAGGATGAAATTACAGTTCACTCTGCAAACACACAAAGCGTGCAGGCGGCCACTCTTGGTGGAGGGTTTAGTGGCTGTGGTCTAAACCCCAACAAACCTGGAAACCCTGAGATGTGGAGCAGGAGACCCCACCCACTGCCCCTCCCAAGGCTACTGAATGAGACGATAGTGTTGGAAATAAGAAGGGAACCAAACACCAATTGCTACCATTTATTGGGCAATCATCTGTGGCAGGCACTGTGATGGACAACACAGTATGAAAGCGGTGGGTGTTGTAAACTCTGTTACATAGATGAGGAAACCAAGGCTCAGAGATGTTAAGGTACCTGCCTGAGGTCACACAGCTGGAAGTGACAAAGCTTGAGTCCAGGCTGGGGTGACTTTGAGGCTCCTTCCAGACCTCAGGAGGGCTGGATCCCTCTCCCCTGCCCAGGTGCCCACAGGTGTCCACAGATGCCCAGTGCTTTCCAGGGAGCAAGGTTCCCTGGGGAGGCAGCTGATGTTCTCAACTCATATGCAAGTGGATGGGCAAAGAAAGGGGCCCAGGCTGACCCTAGGACAAGGCCTCGCCCAGGGAGGAGGGTGCAGCTGGTGTGTTCGTAGGCTCCACAACACACATTCTAGGAGCTGGGGAACCCGGCTCTGCCCTCTGGGTATCTCTCAGGAGGAAGGTTTTCAGCTGCAAGCAGGGAGCCTGGGGCCCGGTGGCTTCGCCACAACCCTCTGCAGGCTCCCCACAGCCTGCCCACCTCTCTGGTGGCCGACATCCCCACAAACAGCCAAGCTGGCGGGTACAGCCCCTGCCCCCACCCCAGGACCGGGCTCCTCTCTCCACTTCTGCTCACTGGGGGCCATAGAAATGGGTGTTTTGTCATCTGTCTCATCACCGGGGCCACTGAGGGCCCCCATTGGCCCAGGCTCTCCACTTCATGCCATCCTGCACTGTTACCCATTTTTATGGCCCTGAAACACTGCTCTTGGCACTTCCAGAGGCGGCACGGCAAGGTGCTGAGGGCACTGGCTTTGCAATGGGCCAGGCCTGGGTGGGGTCTTGCAGGCTACCCTGAGCCTCCAAGGTCCTCGTCTGTAAAATAGGTTATTACCTCAGGTTGTTCTGAGGATTACCTGAGATACATATGCAGAGCAACTAGCACATTTTAAGTGTCCAATAAATGCCAGCCCTTATTATCGACACACTCCACCCACTATAAAATCTTGCATGATCATCCCTCTAGATCTGTGCTACCCAATATGGTAGCCATCAGCCGCGTGTGCCTATTTAAGCTAAAATGAATTAGCATGAAATAAAATGTAAAATTCAGTTCCTTGGTTGCACTAGCCACATTTCAAGTGCTCAATAGCCACACGTGGCTACTGAGCCGGAGAGCACAGAAACAGAACGTTTTCATCTGCTGACGGCGCTGGACTATGGGAGCCAGCCCTTGGTCCTGGCCCATGAGCTGGCTCAGCAGCCTGTTCCCGATGCTCCCCCACAAAGCCTCGTTTCCAACCAGGCCCATGTGCTTATAGGTTTGCCCTGCCAGCCTGTCTCATCTCTACCCACCTCCCATCTTTTGACTCTTACCCAGCCTTTGATTTGTTAACTGTGCTACCATCATCTACTGAGCATCCACTCCAAGCTCAGCGCTCACGGGGCCCCCCGGGATGTGCAGACAATGCAGCTGTGTGCACTAAATGATGGTCGGGGGTTGCCTTCCCCATAGAGGGGCCTGTCCTGCCTGCTCCCAGGCCCTAACAAGGACCTAACAAGGACCTAACAAGGATATCCAGGTGGCAGAGAAAACCACTGGCCATTCCTCAAGGCAGGGAAGGTGGTGGGGAGGGCTTTCCCACAGGCCCCCTCCCTTGCTCTGCAGGTGCTATGGGAGGTTGGGGACTGGCATGTCACTGCATGTCCCTCGGCCTCTGCACAGCCCTGCCTCCAGGCTACCATCCTGGGGAGCCATGGCTGCACCTCTCAGCCATCCTTATGCACGGGCAGCATCGCTGTCTGGCAGGGCAGTCAGGTGCTCCCAAGAGGCTGGGCCAGCAGAGAGAGAACATGCTCCAGTTCAAATCATACATAATTGCTGCTCTCTCTATTAAATTTCGATCAATAAGAGAATAATGAGGCTCTTGCCCTTATGGGCTTGGTCTTTGTTCCCAGGTTCCAAAAAAGAAAATTAAGCAGGTGGTATTGAAAATGCCAGCACGAGAGGATGAGCCGGCCTGTACATCCACTGGGCACAAACCCTCGGAATGCTGTGTGATCAGTGTCAAAGACGGCCCTGGGGCCCATGGCGGCCACTCGCTTCCCTGAGAGACTTCCTGTGAGTGGACCTGCCCTGGGCAAGCAAAGCCTTGCAGCCTGGAACTGGGTCTGAGCTTCTGGGGGTCTGACTCAGAGCAGAAGTGACAGAACTCTAGGCTCTCCACACTCCTGTCTCATTGCTCCATATTCATTCCTTTTGCAAATGCATGTCCCAGCCCGTAAAACACAGGCAAGCAGAGGCCTCGAGGTCTAGCCGCAGGGCATAGGCCTTGGGGGTGGAGAGAGCAGGGTCTACCATTTGGAAGGTGGGAAACCTTGGACTTGTTCTCACCATCTTGGAGCCTTGATGTCCTCATCTGTAAAATGGTGTAACAGGCAGACTCAGGCCACATCGGGAAGGTCACGGGAGATGACCCATGGGGGAGCTTAGCATAGTACAGGGTAAAGAGCAGGCAGGGGCCACAGTCCTCTTCCAGCAGGTCTGCCTTAGTGAAGGACCATCTGGTCACACATGCCCAAACCCCTGCAATCTTCTTTGATCCTCACTCCCCCATTCCCCCAAATAATCCATCTCCAAGAACTCTACATCTCTCTCGAAGCTGCCCCCACCCCTCCACCACAATCTCCCCAATCCACGCTGCGATCACCCATGCCTGGCCTGTGACGTGGCCTCCTGGCAGGCCTCCCCACCCCGACTCTGGCCTGCACGTGGTTCCAGACACCACAGCCAGAGTGATCTTTTCAGGATGCAAATCTAATCATGTCATTTCTCCAGCCCCTGCCAGCTTAAAAGCATTGGGAGGCTCCCACTGCTTTCCTGATGAAGACCACACCTTCTTGCATGGTCTGCAGTGCCTGCTCAGGCTGGACCCTACCTCTTCACCAGCCTCAGCTCACGCCCCTCTGCCTCCTACTCCACTGCCTGGCTTTCCACTCCCCATGCTCCAGAATACTGACCTTCCTTTAGTCTCTGGAAGAGTCTCTGCTCCTCTGCCACAGGGCCTTTGCACACGCCACTCCTCTTGTCTCAGATGCACTTGGACACACTCTCTCCTCATTAACCTATGCGTCCTTCAGACCTCAGCAAAAGCACCACTTCAAGGACGCACTCCATGACTTCTTACCCGGTCGGAGCTCAGTTAGCAGTTCTCACTTCCTCCCCTCTGTTGTCAGGGTTCCGGTTTTGCCTTCATTTGTGTGGCTAGGTGACAACTGTTGCCTCCCCCACTAGGCTGTCAGCTCTCCGAGGGCAGAGGCCATGTCTATTTCTGTTTACCCTGTGCTCCAGTGCCTGGCATAATGAATACTCATGGAATAAATGAACAAATGGGAACTACTTTTATTGTTATGATTGAGAAGGCAAGACATAGTCCTGGAACATGCCAGTCTGCTGGGGAGACAAGACACAGACATGAAATGCTCACTCGGCATCACAAGGCAGGGTGTGCTCACATCCACACTGAGGGATGTGGCAGGGGGTCCGGGGTTCCAGGAGGTGAAAGGAGGGGACACGTGGGGATACATGTCCAGGGGAAGCCTCCAGGCAGAGGTGGGGCTGAAGGACGCTGGCTAGTACTGCCACTGGGTGGGGCATGGACCCAGACTGGCCCACCCACCAGGAAAGTGACACCAAGATGCCCTTCCTAAAGCTGAGGCATGGGGAGGTTCACCCCGCCCTCCACAGGAGTGTCCCTGCCTCCCTTCCCAGGGTGCATCCCGTGGTCGCCCACGTATGCAGACCTGTTCCAAAGTCAGATCAGGTACCTCCACCCCCCAAATTCCTCATAATTCAGGCCACTTCAGTTACACCTCGACTGCCTGGAACTCCCGACTGCAACACCTCCACCTTCCCAGATGGTTAGCCAAGAGTCAGAGAGTACAACAAAAAGGTCTGTGAGCTGCTCAGTCCGAGGCTGTGGGCACCAAAGCTCAGGCTCTTTTCTCCCAGGATGGGCCTGTGGTCCCTGTTGCGAGCCTGTGACCCACTTCCTGCAGAATCCCACCAAGTCAAAGGCCAGGTTTCTAGGCTGCAGCATAGAGGAAGGGATGGGACCTGGAGTCAGCACGTGCTGCATGTGTGTGTGTCAAAAACGCTCTGAAAGCAGACGCTGGCATCTCATAGATGCTGGGATCACTTTGTAACCGGGCAAACAGCACACACACCTTTAGTCACCCCAAGGGCTCCACTGACCTATCATTTATCACGCAGAAAGCCATGTTCGTGATGCTCGGCCAACCAAAAAACATGAGACTGCCCTCAAATGCTCCGTACCAGGAGGCCAGAAAATGAACACGGTATTGTGGAAATTAATACTGAAGACAGTTAATTCAACAAACACTTATTCATTACTGTGTGTAAGGCAGTATTCTAGCAATTATGACAGTGAAGACCTGACTTTTTGACCTTAAGGAATGTCCCATCAAATGGAGTTTATAAACTAGCAAAACTTAACTGGAAGATACTCTCCCAAGAGTTCCAATTAACTGAAGCTTGCATGTGAGACAGCTTCTCGTGAAGAACAATGCTGCAAATAATGTTTTCAGAGGGATCATCCCCCCACCCCAAAAAGGTAGGGAAAATAGAGCTATGTGCTCATAATCTCTGGTGGGTCCAGAGCAACAGGAAGATGGAACTGCAAGTAGGCAGTACATGTCACATCATGTACTCCTGAGGCTATAAATCAAATCTTTGCAAAGGAGAAATCTTTTCATGTTTAGGGGAAAGATATGTAGCAATAAAAAGGATGATGATGCAAATAAAAAAGTAAAAAAAATTCTGCATATGTACTGAAATGGAACGATATTCATGATCAGTTGCTAAGTTAAAACATGTACTGTACGATTCCCTGCTATATAAATTTGTGTATGTGCCTGTATCTAGTGAGAATTCTATATACGCACAGAAAAAATATCTGGAGGGGTATCAGCCAAAATGTAAATCAAATTGTGCTAAGTCAAAATCTATTTTAAATGGATAAGCAGAATCCCTATTTAAAGGAAGCCTGTGCTAAGTGCTTTGGGAAATCACTTGCCAGGATTTTTGCAGGTCAGGGTGTATTAAAGAAGCCAAAAGAGGCCCCGGGTTCGGTTCCCGGGGCCTCCTGGTGAGGGCAGGCCCGCCCGCATGGCGTGGTTGGCTGACCCAGCGAGCACAAGCAGCAAGGGGGGGATAAATGAATAAATAAATAAAAAATCTTTAAAAAAAAAAAAAAAAAGAAGCCAAAAGCCTTATTTGTGGATGGGCAGGAGGCAGGACTTACCGGCCAAATGTTGCTCGATTGTGGATCGGCAGCCCTGCCTCCCCAGGCTCTGCCCCAGACGCTGTCACTGGGTCACTGACCTCTCTGGCCGCAGGCTTGGTCCAGCTCAGCCCCTGTAGTGTCATCAGCCAGGCCTGGAGGTGGTCACCAGCCCCCGTGGGCCAGGAGCAGAGGGTTTAAAAATGGATAAGTTGCTATAGATTCAGTATCTGGAACCTGGGCCCTGCTGCCGGATGACTTTAAATACATAGAGTTTAGATACTGGTATATATATATATATTTATACAATGTATTGAACTCTTTTTTTTTTTTTTTTTTTTTTTTTTTAAATAATTTTTTTTTTTTTT
>JAKSZT010054053.1:2141341-2253184 GCA_026826555.1 Tolypeutes matacus | reverse complement strand
TGCGGGCGGGCTTGCCTTCACCAGGAGGCCCCGGGAACCGAACCCGGAGCCTCCCATATGGTAAACGGGAGCCCTACTGATTGAGCCACAGCCGCTTCCCTGTATTGAACTCTTATGCTATACTGGGTACCAAGCCAGGGGCTTGACAGAGAATCCCATTTGAACCCCTAACAACCCTGTGAGGTGGGTATTATTGCCCCTGTTTCATAAACGGGGAACCTGAGGCTGCTTGAGGTTAAGCGCCTCGAGCGCAGAGCTGGGATGTGAACCCTGTTCTCCTGAGCCCGACTTGGGCTTCCTCAAGCCCTCATCCTCCTGCTTGCACCCGGCTCCACCCTTACCCAGACTTAAGGCAGGGCTGGCTCCCTGGACCCGGGTGCTTCCTCTAGAACTACTGACAGACGAGGCCCAGCCTCGGGGTGGGGGGAGAGGTGCAGCCATGTCCCTTCTTCCCGGATCATTAGGGCACAGCTGGGGCCAGCGGGGCTGAAGGCACGTGGAGTTCGGGACCTCGCGCTGACCACCCGCCAATACCGAGCCACAGGGCCCCGAGAGGCACAGCCTTTCGAACATCGGCCACCTGCTCCTGAGTCTGTGACAGAGGCCGGGAGGTGACTGGGCAACGTTCTGAAGGAAGACAAGCGCCTCTGTGCATCCCACCCCATGGCCCTGCTGGGGAAACTCCAGCCTCCTCCACCGTCACCGGCATACCAGCCATGCAGAGCGGGGCCTCCTCTCTGCCCAGGCTTCCCGAAGGCTGCACTGCCCTGCCCCTCCACCAGGCGAGCCACTGACACTGACCAGGCACCACCTGCACCACCTGCAAAGCCAGTGCCCATCCCCTCGGCCCCGCAGCCCCTGACTGCCTCTCCCAGTTGGAAGAAAGCATCATCATTTCCTGCTGATTTCAGAACTAGCTTCCAAACACCTCCTCCTCCACCTGCCACTCTCATGAAGTCGGTTACCACCTCATCCTGAGTGGAGAGGAGGTTAAAAAAGGCAACAGGATCAGCTCTTGATCATTACCATTCATGGAGTGCATAATAGGAAATCATGATTTGGATGTGGCTTGGGATTGTGTCTGAGCGCCAGCTCCATGGTGCACGTGCTTGATTGTGGGGGTGGGGGTGGGATCGGGGTATTTCAGAGGAGATGACATAGCCTGGCTAGGTGGGTGTGCGGGAAGGGACCGCTGCCCCTCCCTGCCTCCCTGTGAACTCGCCTGTTCCCCTCTCACGCCTGCCAGCCTCTGCACCACCTCCCAGGCCAGGAAACTGCTCTCTGGGTTTCTTCCTCTTTTCTCTCCCATAAAGCATGAGAAACAAAGGAGATATGACCTTCTTGGGAGCCCGAGGGGACCTGCAGGGTGGGGGGCAGGAACACAGGAGGCAGTGCTTGTTTCCAATGAGAACTTGGGCAAAGAGGTGGAGGGTCATTTATCAGGAGCTGAGAGGAGGGTCTAAAGAAACCCAGCAAATCTGATAATGTACCATCAAGGGGGGGAGAGAGCATGAGACGTGGCCCTTGGTCTTGGGAATTCATTCCTTCAACAGGTGTTTGTGGGGGACAAGGTGGGTGCGTCACAGGGGCTCAGCAGAAGGCGTTAGGAAATGCCTATAATACAGCTGCTGTGCGTGGGGGAAAGGGGGAACAGAGTTGCACACGACAGAGGTGCGTCTACACAGAAGCACGTGAGCAAAGGAAGTTATGCACACAAACGTGGCAGGGGCAGATGAGTGAGGCCTGGAGGAGGTTGTCAGGGACAGCGGTGTGGAGCCGGCTCCATCTCAGGTAGGGGCCAGGAGGCGGGGCTAGCCCTTCGCAGGCCTGTATCCCGCACCTGCCAGCTGCTATCCCATCTGTGCACCTGGGGTTCCTCTCCCCTGAGGGGCACCAGAATCTCCAGGGCCCGAGGATGGGACTTGTGTAGTGGGAAAAGCACTTTCAACGTTAGGATCTTTTTTTTTTTTTTTCAAACATACGGTATGAAATTTCAAATAGTGTTAAAAAAGAACGTAGAAGGTCTATAAGTTTGTCAATAGGGAGCCTGGGTTTTGGAAGGATAAGATGACAGTGCTCTGAAGTTCTGAAGGAGACAGAAAAGGGCACTCCAGCTCCTGCAGCAAGAGGCCACATGGAAGATTCCAGACCAATCCCCCTCAAGCTTGGGGGACAATCTTAGGTCTCAGGGGGTCTTGTGTGGGGACAAGTGATTTCACTTATGCCCCCGAGGGGCAACTGCTGAGTGCGGACTAGGAACCACTACACATTGGTACTTGCCACCCATCTCGGGGGTTCTCGAACACAACCCTCTCAAAACCTCCCAGCGCCCTGGTGGTCCGCCCCAGATCCCGAGCCCAGGCAGGAAGAAGGTGTGGGCAGGTGGAGCTCCCTCACCTAGGAGGGGCTGCCCCGACCCTTGCCAACCTTTCACAAGCCGCCCTCAGCCTGCTTTGCCCGGCTCGGCACCCACAAACCCTTCTGGGACTAGACTCCTGGGAAACTCATCAGCTCCTTCCAGCCCATCAGGAGGAGAGCCCTCTGGACACAGGGCCTGCGTCCCAGCCCCCAGCCAAGCACCAGGCCTTCCAGACCCTGCTGTGGGGCCCATGGTGCCACCAGAGTCCCCTGGGGAGAAAGCCTGGGTTAGCCACCCTTCCCCCCCTGGGCCACCTGTTGGCCAATGGCCGCTCTCCCGCAGTCTCCCTCGCCTTTCTGAATCGCTTCCAGGCCAGGAGGGAGTCAGGGCAGGAGAGGGCCCTGCGGTGGAAGAAAGCAGCTCACATACATCCTGCTCCCCGCTGCGTGGCTACATGGAGCTACGACTCCTAATAAAGGTAATGACCGCCGTTTCTGGAGCACTTATTTTATGCCTGGCATAGCGCCGGGCGTACGACGCACATTATCATTATCGCATCTAATCTCGTTTGCTTTCACAACGACCCTGTGAGGGAGGTTTTATGACCTGAATGTTGCTGATGAGCAATCGGAGGCCCAGTCCGAGTTCACATGACAAGGAGGTGGCAGAGCCGGGCCTGGGGCCTGGGTCCGTAATAACGACAGCCAGCGCTTACATGACGCTCACCGCGAGCTGCGCAGAGCACAAAGTGCTTTACGCGGATGACCCCTTTAACGACAACGGAACTGAAGCACAAATAGGCTGGGCAGTTTGCCCAAGGTCACCCAAGGTTAGTAAGCAGAACACTGCACTGGGGTCCCCTCCCAATCTTGCCTCTTGCCCAGGCTCTCCATGACCCCACCACCACCACACCTGTTGGGAAGAGTGCTTATCGGGCCAACGAGGCAAACCTCACAAGGCAGCCAGGGGAGAGCAAGTAGACAGAATCGGGACCTACGGACAGTGGGACACACCTCCTTTGAAGACAAACGGCAGCCCTCGCTGAGACAGACATTAGCCAAAGTCAGGTCACGAACATGGAGAACTGAAAGCTACACAGTCGCTCCAGCCTTGCCTAGCCTGGCCCTGGTTGCATAACCGACCTCAGCTTTCAGGAAGTCCTGGACCAGGGGGCCTCCCACAGACAATTTCTCACCTGGAGAGATGCCTGGGAGCCACTGCCCCAAGCTGTTAAAGGAGCCTAGCCAAGGGGGAGGCTGCATTGTTTGGCTTTATTTTTGTCCCTGCATCCGTCATCCTGAAATGCCCTGCCCCTCTAAACAGCCCCTGGGTGATGGCTGCCAGTGAGCCTGGCTCCTAGAGGCACGATGGAGGCTCACCGTGGAGGGAGGACACTCGCTGCAGTCGGCACTGGCCAAGCAGGGCGCCCTGGCCCAGCAATTCCACAGTTCCTGGGCATCCGACCAGTCTGTGGACCCAACCCAAAGACACTGGAGTGCAGCCCTGCATTTGGAAGGCTTAAAATCTCCACGGGAGGGCAAGGCAGAAGCCAGTCAGGCAAGACTCTCCTCTAGAATTTCGTGGATGGCAACTTTAGGCCCAGGGCAAGGCTGATGACATCGAGGGCACCTGGCCATCACTGACTAAACCCCTGCTACCACCAGGCCCTGGACTAGGCAGAGGATGCAGCGAGGCTCGCAGGCTGACAGGGTTCAGAGACAAGAAAACTGATACACACACTCAAGAACCTTCTTTCCTGGCTCCCACCCAAGTCTCCAGCCTCGCCTCCTCGTGGCTGCTCCGCCAAGCCCCCCATGCTGGCGCCTGTTCCCAACGCTCAAGGTTCTTCGTGCCTCCAGGCTTTTGCCCAGGCTGTGCCTCATGCCTAACAAACTCCTCTTTATCCTTTAGGAACAACTCCAGTGCCCCCTCCTCTGAGATTCCCCCCTGGAAGCACCTACGACTCACTCCATGTGCCCCCACAACAAGCTGACGTTTCTGGAGGAGCACTGATTGCATCGTATCGAGACAGTCTGCTCCCACGACGTGCTCCTCTAAGGCCACAACATCTCTGATAAGGACATATTTGTTCCTATTTAAGTCTCCAGAGTTGGGCAGGTGCTGCCACGTAGCTGGCTGGGAAGGGAGGGAGGGGCTGAGTGACAAGCCCAGCGTGCCGCAGGAGCTGGAATTCCATGGACATCCGGGAGCTGAGCATGGGGTGGCTTTTAAGGAGGGGAGGGACACGAATCAGATGTGGGTTTGGAAAAAGACGTTTGCTGAGAAGATGGATCCACTCACTCTCCGAGCCAATCTCTTCTCAGCAGAGGTCCTTTCTCTGGAACATTACAGAAGCCTATGGAATTTCAACTTCATCCCTAGCTGGGAGGTGAGGGAAAGGAAAGACTCCAGGGTTGCTCTGAGGCTGCCAGCCTGTGATGTTAACAGAGGAGGGCAGGGGCAGGTGAAACCTTCGGCAGTGGATGCACTGGTACCTGTGGTGTCTGTGGACTCCCCTGGAAAGCTGATTGGCAGTAGTTGGACACGCAGGACTAGAGCTGGGAGAAAGGTCAGGGCCATGGATGGGGCACCTGGTGTTGGCTGAAGCTTCAGAACCCAAGGGAAGCAGAGAGGCACGGTGGATCAGTAAACCTTCGATGCTGATGTGTGCTTGCTCACTCTCAGCTTCACCACCCCAGACGAGGTGCTTCAGGAGCACAGGGGCTCTGGCTGTCAGATTTGCTGGTGCAGCTCCAGAACCTGATCTGGTGCTTAGCACACTGTAGGTGCTCAATTAGTGTTTGTTAAGTGACTGAATGAAAGAAGCAAGAGGTGGCCAAGGGCAGAAACTGGGGAAACACCTTCGTCCTTTGGAGGGCAGGCAGAGGGGGCAGTGGCAGCCAGGCTGAGGAATGGCCAAGGGGGTAAAAAGCGCAGGCAGTGTCCAGCTCTGCTTTCGAGAAGTAGGGAAGGCAGGCGGAGGGCTGGAGCAGGAGGTGCTGAGGAGGGGGGCTGAGGGAGGGGATTTGGGCTGAAGGAGACCCAGCACGTGGGTTCTGAGGGATGGAGCCGATGGAGGGGAGGATGTGAGAGGAGGAAGGGGCTGCCCCTGGGCCAGGCCCTGGGGGAGCCCCAAGTACGACCATGGGGCCCAGAGCTGGACCCGAGACCAGCTAGCTGCCCAACAAACGTAAGCTACTGGGCCGAGGGAAGGGAGGCTTGGGGTGACTGGGGAAGGCTGGTCCAGTGTCCTCCAGAGACCAACTCTACACAGGCCCCCGGCACAAAGTAAGGAGACTGCCCACCTGCCCCAGCTCTGCTTCCATACTCTGCTCCTCTCCATGAGCCCACCTTCCCAGGGGCAGAGCACTTGCCTGTCTGACATTCCAGGATTATTGTAACTCTCAAATGGGCCAGTCTATGTGAAAATGTCCTCTCCCTTCTCTGTGCCCCCTCCAGTGCCTGGGACACCGTAAATATCCCCACATCCAGTAAATTCCTGTCCTCGGAACTGTTTTCTTTTTCGTCTGAAACTGGATTCGACTAGACAAACACCCTAGGGCTTCTCAGCATTCTAGGAGTAACAGCACTAAAGATCGATTAGTGACCTGGCAATGTCAGGAACACAGCTCCCGGGGGAGCAACGACAGGACCCGGTCAGGTGGCGTCGGGCCTGGCCCTCAGGTATTTCCTTTACGTCACGAAAGTCAGCAGCTTGTGCCCAGGGAAGGGACAGAGGGTCTTGGACACCATTTGGAAGCATTTAGATTTTAGTCTGCAGGCAGTAGGGAGCTACTGAAGGTTTCAGGGGAAGGGGAGGGACATGCTCAGTGCTACGCTTGAGCGAGATGAACAAGGTAGAGGGGCAGAGAACAAGCTAGAAGGCAAACAAGCCTGGTAGAGAGGCCCTATAATGGCCCAGCGGCCCCCCACCCTGGGCTAGACACCGGTGTGCAGGTCTCATGGGGTGGGGGCCAAACCATACTCCCTTCTGCACCTGAAAACTCAGTAGAACAGATGTGGTTCCTGGGCAAAGGGTGCTCTGGTAGGCCTGGGTTCTAGAACACAACGCATCTCAGCCTCAGTCTCCCTATCTGTCACCTCGTGGGAATCATTCCCGCCCCCCCTCCCCCAGAAGGTGGGCTGACAGGGATGAGGAAAGAGTTTGGGAGCAAGAGGGCTAAAAAAAAAAAAACCCAAAGAAGCTGCTGATAAAGCACAATTCTTTCTCGGTTTTGAGGCCCGGGCTAGAGGGAGCCTGTAGGAGAGGAACCAGCTCCCTGCTTCTCCCCACCAGCCCCATGTCCCCCCACCCCACCCACCCACTGGAGAACAGGACAGGCTAAACTCAGCTCGGGTTAAGGTCAGCGAGCAGCAAACAACCATATGGGAGATGTAGCCGCAGGAACAAAAGGGGCAACTGGAGAGCAGTGAGGACTCGCAGGCCCCTGGACGTGGCAGCTTGCAGGGCGCAGGCGGTGAGGCGCGGGCCCTGCCACCGACTGCAAATGTCATTATCTGTTATTTACCACAACAGAGCACAAGCGGCTGCACGAAATTACCGTTCCTGGTAACAGCCGCTAAACAGATTTGCCAACAACGCTTCCTGCCTCCGGCGCACTCTAAACTACGCGGATGCGACTGGGGGAAAATGGCCACTGAGCTCAGATCCGGGCAGCAAAGGGGCCCGAGGGGGTGCCGGGCAGGTGTTCTCAGGGAAGAGGAGGCCTGACCAGGGTCCCTAACACCCCGATCCAACCTTGCAGGAGGAGGGAGCTGGACTCAGGGGGGCCTTGGTTCAGGAATGAGGACGCAAACCTCCATGTGGGTCCAGCCACTGCCCTGGCTCGGCCACCCCAGGAGTGTGTCACGCCAGGGCAAGGGCCCACTGGGGAGCACTGCTTAGGGGGCTCCCGTAAGCCTGGTTCTGGGTGCCACTCCCCACTGCGGATGGTGCTGTCCTGGGGGACTACCCCTTCCCTGGTGTCATCAGCCTGGCACCCCATTTGCAAGCTGGCCTCAGATGTCCCCTTCCTATGGGGGGCCTTCAGCATGTCTCTACTTTCCCAAGGGAAGGTGGGCTAAGTTCTGATCAGGGTGGTGGGAGTACGTGCAAAGGCAGCTGTGCCTCTCAGAGCCTCAGTTCCTCCATCTGGAAACGGCTTTAATCGTTGTCCTTCACCCACCTAATCACAGGGCCTGGGGGTGGGTGGGTACAGGACAGAGGCTGAGGGGCTCTCAGAAGCACATGGCAACCCCCACCCTGGCTTCCTCCTCCTCAGAGGACACGACTCGGTGAATCACAGTCTGACCCAAAGCAAACCTGCCGCGTGCGGGGAGATGAGCTCCAGCTCACGGCTGTGCTGCTGCTCCCTAGTCTCTGGGTCGGGGCTGGGGAGGCCTGGGGGCTGTGGGAGGCAGGTCCAGGGGCAGTATTCTGGAAGGGCTGGGCAGAGCCTTAGCACCCCAGGAGGAAACTGCCGGAAGGGCCTGAGGGACCCGTGGTCCAACCCTTCCCTGACGGGAGGACGAGAAGCCCAGGGAGGGGACAGGTGTTTTCCTGAGGTTGCAGCAGGTTCAGAGCAGAGTGCGACTCCCAGCCACTCACTGTAGGTGCAGGTGTAGCAGGCCAGGGGCATTTTACCTACGGATTTAGGCTGTACTGCCCCTCACCCCACCCCACTGGCTATGCCCACCCTCTCTGATTTACGTGGAGACCAGGAGCCTTCTAGGAAATGACCTTGAACCATGTCCTCAACTCGATTTCAGACTTGGGGGGAGATTTGAGCTGGAGGATGCAGCAGCTAAACTGCAGATGGCTGCGGGACCTGGGACAGCATCAAACCAAGGAGGGGGCCAGACTTAGGAGAAGCAAGACGGGCGGTGTCTGGAGAGGGGGTGGTACCCAGGCACAGCGCACCCCGCTTTTACTTGCACCTGCTTTAGGCATGCCCTAGGCAGGGTGTGTGACTAGCCCGGAGAAGAAGGGTGAGAAGCCCCCCAGCTTTTATGCATCCCTGTCCCCACTCCCACCAAAGACATAACACAGAGGGGAGGCAGAACGTGGAAGATTCCCTTATATTACACAGTTCCTGAAAATGGAATTAGCTTCATACGTGTAGACCTGAGGGGATGTCTTTGATATATTATTAAATGAAAACCAAAAAAAGAGGAAATTACAGAAAAAGGAGTCTATTTTTACAGTTCCATTAAAAAAATATATAAAAGCATATGCATTTGTGTACATTTGTATGAGTGTGGAGAGAGAGAGGTGCAGAAGGACAATCTCCAGGCTGCTAAACATAGGAGTTAAAATTTTATACACGTCTATATTGCTTGACTTTTTTCACAATTATCGAGTACATACTACAAGTCAGGCACTGTTTCTAACAGTTTATTGTGCATTTCACTCATTTCAATCCTCACACCACCCTATGGCATAGGTACTACTATTATTCCCAATTTCCAGATGAGAAAACTGAGGCAGAGAGGTGTCAGGTAACTTGCCCAAGCCAGGAGAACCCAGGTAGCCTGATCCAGTGCTCTTAACCTCTATGCAGCACTCCAGGAAAAGAAAGTCATCAAAGACTCAAAGGAGTACAATCTTACTACACTCCAACCTGTCATGGTGCCCCCAAACACTTAACGCAGAGGGGAGGGAAGTTCCTGCCCTTCCCTCTTCCCAGCAGCCTGGGTGGGCACTAATGGGCTGGGCAAGGGTCAACAAACATTTTCTGTGAAGCGCCAGATAGTGACTAGTTTAGGCTTTGCAGCCACATGGTCTCTGTCCAACCATTGTAGCACCAAAGCAGACACAGATCGTCAACAGATGCGCAGGGCTGTGCTCCAGGAAAACCTTATGGATGCTGGAATTTGAATTTCATATAATTTTCACGTCTTAAGACATGATTCGTCTTTTGATCCACCCCCCCAAAACCCCAGCCATTTAAAAGTACAAAAGCTGTTCTTAGCTTGCAGGCTATACAAAAAAAGACTGTGGGCCAAATGTGGCCCATGGGCTGCAGTTTGCCAACCCCTGATCTAGTGCAATCCAGCTCTTGGGTTCCTCACGCAGGACAGGAAAGGGGCACTGGCAGGGTCACCAGGATGCTTGGCAGTGACTCCAAGCACCAGGGCCGGGAGTGACAGGAGATACTGGTTTTGTGGACACAAGGTCAGGAGCGCAGCCCAGCAGAGTTGGCTTCAGGGTGCAAGCCCAAGTCTGGGGCACGGTCAAGAGAGGCACAGAAGCCCTGAGCTCTCGGCTGAACGCGGGGATCCTGAAGATAGCCCCACCAGGGCCAACCCAGGAGGATGGGGTGGGGGCCTGTCTCCCAGGGAGGGGCTGCCCCCCGGAGCCCTTACCCCCCAGGCAGCCGTTGTTGTACTCACAGGGGTTGCGTCTTCTCAATTCCGACTCTCCTCACGCCTGAGTGTCCTGATGCACACAGTAGGTGCCACAGACTGGTCCTGATCCACTACTGTACATTGTGAAACCACGTGGGGGCCTCAGGCCACAGACATGTCCACATCTCCAGACGGATCATTCAGGCAGGTTCAAGGGGAAAAGACCATTGCCCCTGCCCTGACCTCCCACCACGCTCCACCTGGTGGGTGTTCTCTCCTCTCTCTGGACCCCTGTCACCTTAGTCCCTTCATTCACCTCTGGGCTGCTGAGCTCCCTCCCCGGCCCCTCTTCTGACCTACAGCCCGGGGTCCAGTCCGCGGGTTACGCAGTCCCCACAGCTACCCTAGGACCCCCAGGCCCACCTGTACCCACATGCCACACGAGCCCCGACTCCCACCTGCCCTGCAGATCCTGCCTCTGACTTGCTGTGTCACGTGGCAAGGACTCAGACTTGACCTTCCCCCTTGCCCACAGATCACGAACTCCCCACTGGCCGTGAGAATGAAGTGGGAAGATGCCTGGCAGCCTTGGTTACTTCTAACTCTTAACTGCCTTTGGCGTGTCGGTGCGGATTGCTACTGCCTTGATTCAGGCCCTTGTTATGGAGAGTTCAGGATCCAGCAGGCTCTCCCCAACCCACCACACATTCTGCCTCGGACTTCACCTCCCCAGACACCCAGGTGGCTGTCACTGCCCTGCTTCGTGTGCCTTGACGGCCCTGCCACCTGCCGGCAAAAACCCTCAGCCTGACACAGAGCCCCTCACGGCCCTCACTTCACTCTCCTGCTGCCTCGTGCCTCTCGCCCCCCTTTGTCCAGACCACGAGCATACCCAGTGACCCCCAGTCTCTGGACCACACCATGCTCATTGCCCGGCCTCTACTGAGGTGCCCTGTCTGACACCTCGTCACCCACTTCTCAAGGCGTCAGCCCAGCTCTGCCGCCGCCCGCCAGCCTCGGGAGCACCTTGACCCCCGGCTTCTCCAGCACTTCCCCTGCTGCACCGCACGCCCATTGGCAGGCTGTGCTCTCCTGGAGAGAGCGAACCCATGTTACCACGAATGCTCGGCGCTCGCCTCTCTCCAGGAGGCCCCACCTGGGGACAGTGCCTCCGTCCCCCGCGACCCTGACGGCACGACGGGGAGGAGGGACTGAGCTGTGAACTGCACAAAGTGGCAGGCCACAAGCTACTCAGATGGAGGAAAAGCCACGCTTGGAGCACCAAGTTGGCCGGAAGGGAGCGTGCCTTGGTGGAACCGCCCTGCGCACAAGGCCCGCGCGAGGCAGGCGCTCCGACATGTCGCCTGCGTCTGGTCCCATCCTCCGATCCTGGCGACAGGAGCCAAGTCAATTCCTGCCAAATGGCCCAGCAGCCAGCGCGGGTCCCAGGGCAGACGAATTAAGTGACTCTTTCCGGGAATTTAGGAAACATCAGTAGCTGAATGAAAAATCCATCTTCATTATGAGGCACAAACACACGTCTTCTACAACCGAATTAGGTCAAGGAGGAGACAGGACAGGGTGGGGGCCAATCTGGAGGCCATTCAATTACACGGTTATTGCTCAAGGAGGCTGCTGCTTTGTGGCCAAGGTTTAAGTTTGGAAAAGGGAACGAAGGACAGGGAGACATGAATGGCTTTCACCATGGCCTCCATTTGGAAGACATTGCAAAAAAAGGTGCCCCCTCCTATTTTGGGGGATTCAAGTTAATCCAAGCAGCAGGTGGGGCAACCCCCACTGCGTAGGCCCAGCAGAAGCCTGAGCTAGAAGCTCCAAAGGGGAATCTGCAGGGCTGGCTCCTGCTCCCTTGCCCCCTGTCCTTTCTGCTCCTCAATCATGCCAAGCTCTCTCCTGGACCTCTCTCAGCCTGGGGCACTTTTCTGACTTGGCTCATCATGGTTTCAGTGCAAATGTCACCTCCTCATAGAAGCCCATTCTGAGCATCTAAAATAAAGGAGCTGCGTTCCCATGCCACCCCTCCCATGCTTGCTTATTACTTTCTGAAATGATAATTACTTGCTCACAGTTCATCTCACCTTCCTAGAGCATAACCTCTCTGATGTAGCACAGCGGTTAAAGCGAAGATGCTCAGAACCAGACTCCTTGGATTCAAATCCTGGTTTCACTACTAACCGAGTGACCTGGGAAAGATACTTAACCTCTCTGTGCCTCAGCTTCCCAATCTGTGAGAGGGGGATTGTAAGAGTGCTGACCCTGTAGGGTTGTTAGGAGGACATGTGAAGGAAGAGCCCTGAGAGCAGTGTCAGGCAGGGAGAGACAAGTATTGGCTCTCATTAGTACTAGGAGCTGTTATGACAGCAAAGCTGCCTTCTGCCCTGTTCATTACGCCATTGCCAGAGCCTGGTATGCCGCCTGTACTCAGGGAAACTTTGTAGGATGAATGAATGAAAAAAATATGCAAAGGCCCAAGTCCTTCATGAAATCCAAGTTCATTTATAAGGATGGGCCTGGGAGCTGTCTCCAGGGAGGGCCACTCTGTTCTCTTGTCCCCACAGGCCATTGGCCTGCTCCAGCCTCGGCTCCTTAGGGTGTGCACGGGGACTCCTGGAGAACACTCGGGCCTGCTGAAGGTCTTGGGAAAGCAGCTGGAGTTGGTCCTGGTTGGTGGTGAGGCCAGCTGGCTGGCCCCTGCTGGCACTGGACTGAGGGAAGGTGAGAGGGTGGCTTCCAGATGAGCTAGCTGGGGTGCCTTCCAGCTGACACCCACAGGAGACACACTCCTTTGCCCTAAAGTGTCTTCTCCTGGAAGGGAAAGCATGAGCCTCCAACGCTTTGGTCTGAAAGAAGGAGAGCAGCATGACACAGGGAACGCCCCGCTGATCTGGAACCCAGCTCCCCTGGTATTCTGGGTACTGTGTCTCCCCAAAAGATATGTTCAAATCCTAACCCTTGGAACCTGTGCACTGGCCTTGTTTGTCAACAGGATCTTTGCAGATGTAATCAAGTTAAGATGAGCCCTAATCCACTATGATCGGTGCCCCTCTAAGAAGAGGGAAATCCGGACACTGAGACCCAGACCCAGAGAGGACAGTGCCAGTAAAGTCAGGGCGGAGACTGGAGTGACGTGTCATCAAGCCACGGATGGACTACAGCCACCAGGAGCCACGAGAGAGGCCCCGAGGGCTTCAGAGGGACCACCTTGCCTTCGCACTTGTAGCTTGGTTGACTGAAACCACCGTTCTTCATCGGCAACTGTGGAAGAACCCACCTACCTGCTTCCTTACAGCTTTGTCCTGAGTACCAAAAAAGGTGGTGCTTGTGAAAGCAGTTTACAAATTTTTGAGGGCATGACTGTGTAAGACGGCCGCCTCATGTTCACCATCTGTGATTTGCAGGGTACCCTGAGCTAGTATGTGTGGGTGGGTGGGGGAGTATGGGGTGGGAAGGTGGAGAAGGGAGACAGAGAGGAAAGCAGGGCGAAGGCCCTGCCACTTGAGTTCCTTCATCCCCACCGGAGCCAGGCCTGGGACTGGGACCTTAGAGCAAGGGCTTTCAAACCTGAGTGAGAATGAGAATCACCAGGAGTGCTGGAGAAACGGATTGCTGCCCCCACCACAGCATGTCAGTACAGTCCGTCTGGAGCAGGGCCTGAGAATCTGCAGTTCTAGCAAGCTCTGGGGACCACACTTTGAGAAATCATGATCTAGGTCGAGCTTCTCAAACTTTATTGTGCTTGGGAATCTGGTTAAAATGCAGATTCTGATCCAGGAGGTCTGGGGTGGGGGGTACCGAGACTCTGCCTTTCTAGCCAGCTGCTGGGCCTGGCCCACGCTGTGAGCAGCAGGGGACCCTGGGCCAGTACTGGAGCTCTCTTCAACAGCCCCAAAACATCTGGGCTCTGCAAACTGGGGCCAGGACCCCCAAAGCTTCCCGGGACAAAGAGGCAAAATACTTCTCAGAGGTCGGGCACTTTTTTGGGGAGTGCTCCGTTGGCACATCTGAGGCCAGGAATGAAACTGTGGTGGAGAGGGGCAGGGCTCTGCTGCCTCCTCACTGCACTGTGTCCGGGGGGAGCAGACAAGCAAGTGTCCATCAGCTCAGGGGCCGTGAATTCCAGGCACTACCCAGCCTCCACCGGGCCCCGGTCACAGCCAGCTCAGGCCTGGGAGTCTGGGCTGAGCTGAGCAGGACACCCCTCCCTCCAGTGCTCCCACCTGTGGGCAGGGGTGAGGCCTGACCCCCCCACCCAATCCAGGCTTTCCCTAAGGGTTTTGGCAAAATGCCTGGCTGCAAAGACCTCATCGGCCAGGACTCAGCAGGCATTCTGGAGATGATCAATTCACGAGCAGTCTCCCCTGCCCCATGCCAAGGAACACATTTTGGCTCAGACCAGAAAAAAAATGCAAATGCTTCCCTCGCCCGGTGACAAGGCCAGCCTGGACTCAGGTGCGTTCCCCTGTGGCACTGCCCAGCCTCCCCATTGTTGGAGAAGCTGGACTCTCAATTAGCCTGAACGCGGGCTGCTCAGACCCTAAGCAATTAGGAGCACCAGCCCTCTCTAATTAGCCAGCCGGCCGCTCCCTTCCCGCCCTCTGATAATGAGGGCAACGAGCCTGGGCGGGCCAAATTACAGAGGGGGCTCTGCACGGGTTCCACCTGCACGCTTGTTAGTGGTGGTTGCTGAACGGTGAGGGCACTTGCTGGAGATGCCTCTAGGTGCCCAGGAGCTGGGACCTGCGGATCTGCCACCCAGGCCTGGCTGTGGACACCCCCGCATCAGAGCTCTCCCCAGCATCCCCTCTCTCCCGCCTGCCCATGCCCCCATGCCTCCTGGGACCCAGGCTGCAGCCCACTGTGAAAGGTGAAGAGGGGGACAATGGGGATGGAATTAAATAGGGAGGCTCCCCCAAAACTGGTGAGCCCCGAGTGGAGGGCTCCCGGTGTCCCACCAGGCCCAGTGCCCTGTCAGAGCTCTCCCAGGGTGCTGCTGACAATGCAGCCCAGCTGTAATTAATTAGGCACCATCTGTACCACCTCCTTCCAGCAGGGCAGGGGCCCAAGGCTCCTTAGGCTGCACGCCGAGCACCTGCACCAGTAGGTGTACAATAAACCCTTGTTGGATGAGGGCATGGATGATGGCCCCCCATACCAGAGAGCGCGCCTCCACCCCTCGAGGGCCAAGGCTTTGCTGGGGGTTCCGAGGCTCCCTCCGGGCATCCCTGATTCTCCAGGGACTCTGATCCTACGGAAGGGTGGCCCCCAGCATGTCTGTGTCGTTGTGACCATCTGGCAGGGGACATTGGGCCCCACAGGCCTGCCCACTCTCTGTAGCTTGTCTTCCAGGGAACTCAGCCCAGTGATCTCAGCCCTGGGTCTTCTGGTCCCCAGTAGCATGCCCCCCCCTGAGGCAGCCGGGCATACCCCATCCCTCCTCCAGGTCCTCTGTTCCTAAATCAAATCTGAGGCCAAATCCCATGTTCTTTCTTCTTTCAGCAAACGCCTCCTATCCTCCAGGCCTGCATCCTCACATTTAGACGTGTGCCTCTGCTGTCACCCCTCCCTCCAGGCCCCCTCTCTGTTCTCGGGCCCTGAGAAGCCTGCCCAGCCATCAGGGGCCAGATCCTCCAGGCAGCTCTCCCGACTGCTCCCGGCCACAGTCTGTGTTGCAGGGGCCAGCACTCTAGAGAATTCTGACTGCCCATCTTGAGCATCAGGGTTGGAGGGAAGTGACCATTCTAGCCTTTTGGATTCACCCTAGCCCAGAATTAACACATGGCGGACTGAACAAGCACTGGTCGCAGAGTTTCCGTGGACTACTTGAATAGAAACTGAGACGTTTCCCTGCTGGCTTCTGGATGTCCAGTGCTGGAGAGCTAAAAAGGCTTTTATACAAATTGTGGAAAACACGGTACTAGCTGTGGGAACTCCAATTTTAAGTTTAAGAAAACATGAATTCTAATAAAGAGAATGTGGGCGTCACTAAGTCTCTTCTGAGATAAACGAGGGATAAGTCTTTTGTAACATGCACAGTTTAATAGGTAGGACTGTGGAGCAAGTTAACAGTAATAATAATAATAACAGGTAACACCTACGGAGTGTTTGCAATCAGTTCATCTTCTCCTCACACCCACCCCACGATGACATAAGCTTTATCACCCCATTTTACACATGAGGGAATGGAGGCCTGGAGAGGTTAAGAGACTCGTACAAGGCCACTTCACTGTGGCCAAGCTGGGCCCTCACCCCAAGCCGCCTGGCCCTACACCAGGGGAAGAGAGGAGCTAGCCCTCCCGGGTCCCTGCAGTAGCTGCTGCTCTCAGGGAAGAGCAACCCCAGGACTGGGGGAAGGTGGAAGCCCACCCTGGAAGAACAGGGTGAGCCCCCCTAGATCCAGGCAGGAGCCCCAGGCCTTGCATGGCATCTCCATAGGAAGAGCATTCACTAGAAGCCCCTGGCCAGGCGGGGAAGACTGAGCAACTCTTGTCCTGGCCTATTTGCAGTCTAGGACCCTCATTTCTCTCCTCATACATCCCTCTAATCCTTCCCTATCAGCTTAGAACATACTAGAGGGACCGATGTGCTTTGGCAGCGCGTGGTAGCATCCCTATGTTGCCTTGTCCCCAGCCTCATCACCTCCCAATGACAGCCATCGCCACCGAACTCAGCTCCCTGCCTTTACCCCATGTCTTCCTGCAATCCACTCGCCACACAGCAGTGGAGCCATCTCCTAAAAACACAGACCAGATCACATCACACCCATGCTTAAAATGCTCCACTGGCTTCCCACCAAACTTAGAATAAAATCCCAACACTTGACCTTGAGTTACAAAGGTCCTTGAACACGCCTCATGGGTTTCTGCCTCAGGGCCTCCGTGCTTGCTGTTCCCTTTACCTGGAACAGCTCTCCCGCCCAGACTTCCCTGGGGTTGGCCCTGCTTGTGTTCAGGATTTAGCCACACGATCGCATCACTGTGCTTTACTTCCCCACAGAGCCCACAGTCGGCCTGGTGTCGTTTAATGTTTATTCACTTGTTCACTGTCTCTCCTCTCCCACCCTTGGAAAATAAGCTCCATGCCAGCACCTAGAACAACAGCCTGCACAAGATAGGCCTCTAACATTTGCAGAATGAATGAATGAATGCATGAAGGAATATCACAATGTTTTCAGAGACGGATGAGGGACATCCTCCAAATGCTGTCATCCCACCTACTACCCTCTCCTCCCACCTTCATCCAGTGATAAATCCCCTCGGAAGCTCAAAGGCTCCCCTGCTTTACCGCCCAAGCTGTGACCAAGGCTTAGCCTGCTACAAAAGCTGCTCAAATGGAAATGTCCTCAGCCCAGCTCAGAGCTGCGGGGTACCTTGGAGAGGGGGTGAGTGTGAGCGTCTGGAAGAACATTTCCCCTCAACCCCCACATGTAGCCGAGGTCCTCCTCTGGGACTGCCACGGTTGCCTAGGAAATGGCTCTCCAAGGAGCAGCTGGCATTAACCCCTCAGCAGCCAGGGGCAGCGGCCTGCTTCTGCAGCAGAGGCCCTGGACTTTTCTACCGAAGGGAGATGGGGCTCGGGCTGTCTCCAGAATCCCACAAACCTGGAACATCTACCCGTAATTACAAGGTTGAGGAACAGGAGAAAATAGGCTGCTTCCTCAGAGATAAGTCACAAAGTGCAAGCCTACCTGCCCGAGGGCTGCCCATCACCCTCTAGTTCAGGTGCTATGGAGGGCTGAAGGAGGAGCTGGCACGCAAGTGCCCACCCCCACCTGATGTGACCTCTGCCACAACACCACTGTTCTTGACATTCACCCTCAGCCCCGTTTACCATGCATGATGGAGCAGGGAAAAAATGGCCTTCGCTTAAGTCCTGACTTTCCCACTTATCGATTGGGTATATTAACCACTCTATACCTTGGTTTCCTTATTCCATTGTGAATCCCTTTTTCCAGTGAATGCCACTGAAAATGCCCTTGTCAAGGTTATCAATGGCCTTTATGTGACAAAGTCCATGTTCACTTCTCTGACTTCTCCATATCCTACAGACCTATTATTCACCCCACCCCTAGTTACTCTCTAGCCTCTGTTATTTTTTTCCCAGAACATATCATTTCCTGAAAGCACCTTATTTATATGATTATCATTTGTTTTCTGGTTTATCCCACTCAATATAATCTCAAGAGAAAAGGTTCTTTCTCTGTCTTGTTCAATACAATAACTCCAGGCTTAAATAATGACTGGCACACTGAAGTTACTTGAGGATGAGTTCCAGCAAAACAAGAGTGAAAAACAAAAAAGAGGAAGATATGGTATCTTGGAAACAGTGTCTCTAATAAAGGAGTGCAGTAAAGGGAAGTCCCAGATAACAGTGTAGCAACTAGTCTCGGCTAGAGCAGGGATAAAAGTATAGAAGGGTTTCTGGCAGAAAAAAAGGAAAGAAGTATCCTCCACAGAATAGAAAGCAAAATTGAGATGCTGAAATTCTTGAGGATTGGAAGGCACAATATTCTTTGGTCAGTAAGGGAAAATAAAGGCAATTAGAAAGTCTGGGAAAAACTAAAAAATACTTAAAAAAAAAAATTTGAACCCAACAGGAAACAATATGCAAAACAATTTAAAATAATCAACAGAGTATAAGAAAAGGAGAAAACCCATTTGACCTTGCTGCAAAGACCATTTTCCTTTGGGTAGCTAGGAATCAAGAGAGCAGATCCATAGAAAAGGAAATGCAACATTAGATACTACTTGGCTCTCAGGAGAACCATATTTTATCTAGAGATAACTGTTAACATTTATTGAGAAATTATGTGCCAGGCAAGGTTTTAAGGGCTTTGCATCTAATAATATCTCATCTTCACTGCTTTCTGGGGTAGCTATTATCATTATTCCTATTTTACAGATAAGGAAGATGAGGCTTGAGGTTATATGGCTAGTGGAAGAATTGGGTTCATCCCCAGAACTATGAGACCTAGCGATCCACTCCCCAAAACCAGCCCCAGAGGCCAGGCCATTTGACCGTTGCGTGTTGGTCCTTCTTGCCAAGAAGCAGAGGATACTCATGCGCGCACACGCACGTGTGCTTGCTCGCTCGCTCTCTCCAGAGAGCCAGGGTGCAAGCTGCAGAGCAGCAGCGCAGGTCCAGGCTTGGGTGGTCAGACTGGCAGTGCCAGGGCAGGGCCTTACCTTCCTGCAGTCTTTGCAGAACACTGACGAGCTGCCCAAGAAGCCCAGCACTTCCCCGCAGAGCAAACACTGGGAGAGGCCGTTCCCCATCACGTTCCGCCTCATGGTTTCCAGCCGCTCCACCAGCCGCCTGCAGCAGGACATGTCAGAGGAAATGTGCTTCCTGTCTCCAACCCAACCACTGCCCAGGCGGGGCTGCCACGGGGGGCCCCAATGCTGTTCCCTCACCTGGGACACTGTTCCCTGCCCTACTCTTTCCCCTGATTAACACCTACTCATTCATTCACCAACTCTTAACTGAGCACCTACTATGTGCCAGGCACTGTTCTAGGAGCTGGGAATATTGTAGCAAACAAGCAGGGACAGATATGGTCCCTGCTCTCATGGAATTTATATTCAAAAAGGGAGAAGGTCTATAAAGAAATAAATAAGAAAAAGTATTTCAGATGGGAAGAAGTGCTGCGAAATCAAAATAAGTAGGCATGTGAGGAGAGAAGACTGAGGGAGGGAGGGCCATATCAGCTGGTAATGGGGAATGGGGAAGGCCTCTGAGAACACATGAATGGAGGTCTGCAGGGTGTGGAGAGGTGGGGGTGGGGGGCAGAGCCTTCCCGGCAGAAGGAACAGCCAGTGCAAAGGCTCGGAGGTGGGGAAGGCAGAGAACACAAGAGGAGCAAGGGGGCCAGCGCGGCTGCTGCCTCAGAGTGAGGGGAGGACTGGTATAGCACGAGACTGGAGGAGCAAGCAGGGGCCAGGTTACCTGAGGTTTGTAGGTCACAGAAGGGAGTTTGGATTTTTTTTCCCCTTCTAACTTCGACATGAAGCCAATGCAGAGTTTAAAGCAGGAGACTAATTTGATCCAAGTCACATTTCTAAAAGCTCCTCTGGCTGCTGTGGAAGCCGGGATTACAGGGGGGAGGGCCTACGTGGGGGAGTCGGCAGCAGGGACCAGGGAAGGAGGACGGAAGCTGGGGTGGGCTGGGATTTGGAGGCAGCATCAACAGACTGGGGGGTGGGATGGTGAGAGAAAGACAGGGATCCAGGGTGACTTAGTGGCCCTTGCTTTGAGCAGCCAGGTGGACGGAGAGGCTCGAGGCCCCCCCCCCCCCACAATTCCTTTAGATGATGAATCTCCAGCCTTCCTTGTATCCCTGCTAACCTGGGAGGGGTGCCCCTCTTTGGGATCCTCATCACACAGAGACCCTGTTACAGTGCAACCTCCAAAACCTGGCAGCCACTTCTGCTTTGATGGCCAGGGTACCCCCAGTGCCCAGGGGACACTCTGTGATGAATTCTTGAATGAATGAAGGACAAAGTGTGATTACACTGTCTCCTCTAATCTTTACAACCCACCAGCTACTCATTCATTCATTCCTTTTAAAGACGAGAAGCCTGAGGCTCAGGGATGTGAAGACCCCTGCCAGGGCACACAGATCCTAAGGGGTGGGGCCCACGACTCTTACACTGTTCTCATGATGCTCAGGCGCTGCCAGGGGCCTGGGGAGGGCAGACAGGGCAGTATGGACTTCCTCTCCCTGCACGCCCTCCAGCAAACACCCTTGGTTTCCATAGGGGCGAAGCTCTCTCACCTGGGACCTGCAGGGCCCCAGGGGCAAACCCAGCCTGACCCATTTCTTAGGGACCCCTGTCAGAACAACCCTTTGTTGCCATTTGCTGCCTAATGGACATAAAAATGCAGGCTGTGCCTCCCTCACCTGCAATGATGAACCTGAGTGAGGCACCGCCTTCTGTGTAATTTCCGCGCTCCTGGCGCTCACTGCCACGGCCAGACAACAAGATTCACTAAGGCAGCACAGGGGAGCCCACCATGAAACCCACCCCCAGCAAGCCCTCCTAGGGGAGCCTGCAGGTGCTAGCGGTGGGTGTCAATCATTGCCATGACTGTGATCCCTGCAGGGCCCTGGGGCATCAGTCTGGGAGATGGTAGGGCAACAGTCACTGAGGTTCAAAAAATAAAAAAGGGGAAAAAAATCCAGAAAAATACAACTAGTATGTATCATATAAACCCTTTCATAATAAAATGATAGTAATATATCAGTATTACTGAGGCACCTACAGCAAACTCAGAACAGCAGTTATCTTTGTAATGGGGCTGCCTTCGCTTGCCAAAAGTGTGCATTCCTATAAGGTTTGATCTTTTTTTTAAAAAAATTACATTTGGAAATAGAAAAAGCAAGGAGAGCAGAATCAAATTAATTCTTGCGTAATGCACTGTACTGCATTTGTGTTTCCTTACTTGTGGTTCTCTGTGCTTTTTTTTTTTTTTTTTAGAAAGTATGAATAACTTTTGCAATTAAACAAAGACACACAAAACAAAAACGTTTGAAGACTGCATAGTACTCAGGCCTGAACCACAGAGACAGGGAGAGGAGCTTAGAAAAAGCTGGAGAGCATCTCCTGCCGGGGATGCCCCCTCCTGGGTGGGACAACTCATGGTTATGCCCAGACTGAAATCCCTATACTGGCTGAACCATAGCTGACCCTGAGCAGCCCCCAAAGTTCATGATGTGTGCAGCTGGGGGTCTGCACACATCAGTTATTATCCCCATCTTACCTAGGGGCAAACTGAGGCTGCAAGGGATTGGTCGCTGCCTGTGCCCCAGGGGTGTCTGGCAGAGATGCTGGGCAAGGAGGAGAGGCTGTGACCTTTGGACTCACTCCCAGCGGGGACAAGCAGTACAAGTACCAGGGCACCAGACTCGGTCCCCTGGTCCTCCACCTGACGCCCGTGCTCTCCCCTCCCATCGCGCTCCTACTCCAGTCTGGGCTCAGGCCTTACCCAATTCTCTGCTGCTCCATGACGTCGAGCCTCTCAGCCCTCTGGATGACCTGGAGGATGGCATCCACCTCTGCCGGGCTGAGGCTCTGGCTCCTCCGCTGCTTCTCTGTCTGGTAGGTGTGCACAGACCAGCCCGTCTGCAGCCTCGGGAAAGAACAAAGAGAGTGTGGAGGCATCTCTAAGGCTTAGCTTGGCAAGCCCACCACATCAACAAAGGTCACTGAAAATGGTCTGGGAACACCCAAGGAGAAGGTCCTACAGCCCAGGTGCCAGGGCAAGGGGAGGAGGGGACAGAGACAGGGCAGGCACCAGGCCCCAATCCCGGCTCTGCCACCCACCAGCTACTGGGGCTGGCAAAGAAGGCAGCCCAATCTTAGCCTCTTGGGAGACAGGAACGTGGACCCCAACCACCATACAAGTGGAGAAGGCCAGGGCCACGGCGTGCAAGGTTCTGAGGGAGGAGGATGGGAGATTATCAAGAGAAGAGTGAAAATTTAGATCCGTGTCATAGAAGAACATGAGATGGAGTTTACTATGAGACAGGTTAAAAAAACAAAACAAAACAAAACAAAAAAAACACCAGGAAAACCTTCACAGAGCACGTTGGAAGTGAGAGGGTTCGAGGGCAGGAGGGAAAATGTGGTTCCACAAGTGGACAGGTGGAAGGCAGGTCAGACGGTGAGGTGGGTCTGGGACCTGGCCCAGTGCGGTCCAGCCGTGCCCCTCCCTGAGGCTGCCACAGGGGCTGTGCGGAAGAACTCATGCAATTTCTGTTTTCCCAGAGGGGGAGAGCGTGGCAGTAGCAGCCCAATCTCCAAGCTCCCTGCCCGGGGTCCCAGCTTCTCTGAGACATTCTGATGTTTATGTGCCAGATCACAGGCCAAGAAAGGTGAACAAGACAGACAGAGTTACAGCCTTAAAGAACCTACAATATGGTGAGGGAGACAGATGCCAAATAAATTACACAAATGTTCACTTAATTAAAAATTAAAAGTACTACCATTCAACAAATATTCACTAGGCATCTACTGAGACGTTAGGCTTTCAAGGTGTGGGGACATGCTGCTGGGTGGGACAGGCAGGTGGGTGTTAGGTTGGACATTGCCGCCAGAGGGACACGCAGGTAGGCAGTAGGATGACGTCTGTATAAGGGGAACTGACCTAGAGTGGGAGGTGCAATTCTAGAAGGGGTTCCCTAAAGAAGTGACAGAATACAAGAACATGTGAATCAGTGCTCAGGGCAGGAGGACAAGGGAGGCAGATGCTTTCCTGGTGGGTCCCCAACACTTGCTGGCCACTGGTGGTCTCATGCCACTGCCCTGTAGGCCACTGCAGTCCACAGTTCTTACATGGCCTGCATGCTATAAGGTAAGAGAGCTAAAAAATAAGATAATAAAAAAGCACATCCTATCTCAGAACGTAGAGCAGGCTGGAAAGGAAAAGACTTTAGACTAGGGACTCCCCTGGACTGACATCCTCATGGCCCCACCCCTTCCCAGATGTGATACCTCAGTGAGCCTCTTGATTTGCAAATAGCAAATGTCCAGTTACTTACTAAATGGGAGCTAATGCTGACTGCTGTAATTACCATGGGCAGGGCCGCCAGGAGAGGCTTTACAGAAGAGGTAGTGTTTGTGCATTTGCAGGATGAATAGGTGTTTGCCCAATGGAAGGGATGGAAAGAGGGAGATGGCATCCTGGGCAGAGTGTGGTGGCTTGGAGCTATGTACCCCAGAAAAACAGGTTCTTAACCTTACTCCAGTGCTGTGGGTGTGAACTCATGGTAAATAGGACCTCTTGACGATGTTCCTTGAGTTGAGGTGTGGCCCAACTGAATCAGGATGGGTCTAAACCCTACTTGAAGGCCTTCTAGAGAAGGCCACAGAAAGAGAAGCCACAAGTTACAGCAGAAGCAGGGAGTCAGTGGAGCCCGGAAGAGAAAGGAGATCCCACCATGAGCATTGCCATGTGACGGGAAAGCCAAGGAGCCCAAAGATTGCCAGCTAGGCAGAAGATACAGACCCCGGGAGAAAGCAAGCCTTCTAGCCTCTGAAGCTGGGAGCCAATAAATTTCTGTTGTTAACCCAACGCATTGTATGCTATTTGTTTCAGCAGCTAGGAAACGAAAACAAGAAACAGCATGTGCAAGGGGGCAGAGGCACAAAGTACTGTGTTCTCTTTGAGGGCGCAGACTTCTAGATTGTGAATTTCTCCAATTAAAAAATATACACTGCCCTAGACCAATACTTTTCAGATGATCCTCATGGGCCAGGGAAGGCAAGGAGTAGGCAAGTGGAGCAGGGCTGGAGGAGAGAGATGGGAGGAGGCCAGTCCTTGGAGTGGCCGGGCTCCCCCCACCCTGTGCAGCCTCTGTCTGGACCACCTGCCTTCCTAAGGCTCAGGGTTTTAGGAGGGTGCAACACCCCCAGCCCAACCATGGGAGCAGTGGTTGGCCAGGACCCCTCAGTGTGTGGCCCCCTCTGGGCCAGGAGAGGGGAATTGGAGGGAGAGCCCTCGATCCAGAAGATACCCCCCTCCCCTGCCCCAGCTAAGGGGAGAAGAGGGAGGGCCCCAGGAGCCAGGGAACGAAGGGCAGCGGCACCCCAGCCTTCTAGATGGGCACAACTCTTCCCGAGCCACTCCGGGATGGGCCAGTGCTGAGCACTGCAGCCCACTTTCACTGGGGCCCCCCATTCTTCAGAGGCAGAAATGAGGCAGAGGGCAGTTAAATGGCTTTCCAAAGCCAGGGCCGGCTGTGCTGCCTCTGGCACGGGTGGAGGCTCCAGGGTCTGCCCCAGGCCGGGCCTGGGAGCACCGTCCAGCTGCTGCTGACTGGCGGCCAAGGAGCCTTCCAGGCTCCCCAGGTATCTTCCGTGCCGCCTTTTCTGCCTTCTCCCACTGACCACCCACCAAGATCCTGACAATTTATACTGGAGAAGCACTGACCCTCCTCCCAGGCTGACCACCACTGCCCTGGAGCAGGCCCTGACCCACTTTTGGCCACAACCTCTGCTTAGCACCTTGTTCCCCTGCAGTGTCCCCTTTGCTTGGCCAAAGGAGGCCGACTCAGGGCTGTTGAGGCAGCCGGGGCTGCGGCCCTGGGCAGAGCCCTCAGCATGCCCACCACTAGGAGGCTCCGCTGGCACTGCCCCTGTGACCCCGGGCTGGCGCCCTCGTCCCTCACCTCGCCTGGCCTCGCACACTGCACAGTACCAATACAGCTCGTGTTCTGGGCCACGTGGAGTCTCCAGGCCTTTGCCCACGATGTGTCCTCCACCTGGGGTACGTGCCCTAAACCCCTCTCCACCTGGCCCACTCCTAATCTTTCTTTTTTATTGAGGTAAAATACACGCAACAAAGTTTGCTGTTTTAACCATTTTTAAGCATACAATTCAGTGGCATTAAATAATTCACAATGTTGTACAACCATCACCAAAATTTCCCAATATTTTAATTGGAAAAACATCTATTTCCAAAATTTTTCATCACCCCAAAAAGAAACTGTACTCATTAAGCAATAACTCCCCATTCCTCCCTTCCCCCAGCCCCTGGTAACCTCTAATCTACTTTCTTTCTCTACGATTCCTGTTCTTTTTAAAGACTTTCCTCAGACATCACCTTTGCCAGGAAGCTCTTCCTTGATCCCCTCCAAGACGGGTTAGAAGTCCACTTCCACTCTCAGGACTCCCATAAAGGTCCAAGCCATGGGATTAAGCATTAATATGAGGCAACATGGGGTCCTCCATCTCCGCCTCAAGAATGTGAGTCTCTGGGGGACACCCTTGCCCCATCTGGCCCCTGTGTACCTCTCTAGCTTCCGTTTTTTGCTCCCTCACTCTCTGCATTCAAGCCAGGCTGGCCTCCTCTTGGGCTTTCTACTTGCCACATTCCTACCTCAGGGCCTTTGCACAGCTTCTGCCTGGAAGCTCTTCTCCCATATTTCCATCTGACATTTGCCCCTCCTCCAGGTCTCAAAGTAAGCATCACACCCTCAGGGAAGCCTTCCCCCAATCCCCAGACCAGGCAGCACCCCTCTACCCTACACGTGTACATATTTATATAGTGCTTAGCTCTCCCCACTAGTTTGTCAGAACAAGGGATCATGCTTGCCTTGTTCACTCTGTATAACCAGTGTCTGGCACACAGTAGTGCTGATGGCAGACAGGAGGGTTCGAGGGCTGCCCTTGCCCCAGGCTTCCCAGAGGGACCCTCGGGGCACAGCTCTGTAGTAGCCTAGGGATATGTACTGCTTTCCTTCAAGGAAACTCTGCCAGGCCTTACAAGGGAGCACCCCAGGGGAGGAGATAAAAGCATCTGCCCTTCTAAAAGGTGCTACAACGGGGCAGCAGGGGTACGACAGCACAGACTGCAGAGCCTTCACGGCCTGCTAGGGAGGGGGAGAGGAGGGAAAGGAACGATTTCATCCCTGTGGAGCTCTGCGGGGGCTGGATGCGGGGAACTGCAGGGATTTACTAGAGGAGTCATCCGGGCGAGGGGGACAAATTAACTGCTGTGCAAAGGTTCCTGCAAATCATGCATAACTCCTCTCCTCCTGGGCTTTTTGGATTAAGTTTTCTATCCCCCTTTGATGTTTCCGCTCTGTCCCCTCGCAGGCTCACAGGTTTAATTGCAAATTTCTTGCACTTGGTCCAATTCGGGAAATGCTGGCTCCTGTAATTGGCATGGTTTGACAGATGAAGGGGCACTGTTGGACTTATCAGACCCCAGAAACCATCTCCAACCCCTTGGATGGCTGGGGCAGGGAGGGGAAGGCAAGAGAGGCATCTGGGAGCACACAGTCTCCAGCCGCGGGTGGGCAGAGGATGGAGGCAGCCTTACCTTCCCAGAGCAGAGGAGAACAGGAAAACTGGCACCACAACAGGACAAAGGGGAACCTGATGTGGGCATGGAAGAGACCTGGGGACGACCCGAAGCTGGCTGCACGCCTCAGCCAGAGCAGCAGTTCTGCATTCATTAGACAAAGCTTCACTTGGCTCTGCCTGTCTGGGCTAGGCACTGAGCTGTGAAGCGAGCATCCAGAGATCCAAGCTCCCGCCGTAAGGGGCCTATGGACTTACAGCTCAATGACAGGGATCTGTACTAGTAATGAAGAACACAAACGAGGAGGTCTGCTTCCCTGAAGCCTGTGTGATAGAAAGAACACAGACCTGGGAGTCAGAGGGAGCCAGGTTTGGGTCTCAGCCCTGCCACTCACAAGTTAAGCGGCTTGGGCAAGGAGCCCGACTCATTGTCCTCATCTGTGAAATGGGGTTGATTCCACATGGGGGTTAAATGAGCGCGTGGCTTCTCGGGGCCCTGCTGCACGGCGTGCATTAGACATGCACTTCTCTCCCAACTCCTCTTTCTGGGTGCCTGGGAATGAATATTGCCTAAAAAAGGCAGGGAATCAGGGAAACCGGGGGGGGGGCAGGGGGGAGGGTCTGGCCAGGCCTCAGAGTTACTCACTTGGCTCGCAGGGCAAGCTGCCGGTCGTTGGGGCAAACCCACTGGTCATTCCCACTGCTGAAGATGGTGTCCGCCATGGCTCGGCACAGCCAGCCAAGGGTGGAGAGTCACATCTGAGAGAGAGAGAGAGAGAGAGAGAGAGAGAGAGAGCGCCTGTGTCACAGGTTGGGTCATGGACAGCAGACACGGACCCTCTGAACTCTGGGGCACCAAATACATGGCACTTCCAACATATCCCCCACCCCCATGTCGCCCCCACTGATGCCTGGAACCCCACCATTTGGATAAGGCTACACACCCAGAGCTCCTAGTTCAAATTCTGTGTGGGATAACCAAGTGGATCACATGGCTAAGTGACAAAAGGAGGCCTGCTTGGCAGGACGTCCAAAGGTTAGAAGCAGAAAGGAGGGAAGGGGCACACCCTGCATCATTGTGAACCACGCCAGCAAGCCCTGGAGGGCCTTTGATACCAGAACCTCCCCAAGACAGCCCCTGCTCTGCTTAGCTCCTGGTCTTGCAGGAGGGGCCCTGGGTCAGGGACAGATGGCTAGACGGCCTGGGTTAAACCCCTACCCTGCTGCCCAAACCGGGGGACCCGGAGCACAAAGGGGTGGCTGAAGCTGGCCACCTTCCTCTGCTCTATAAACAAGGCCTTTGGGGCTCTGCTCCCCAAGAAGGCTCACGCCGACAGATCCCAGGGCTCCCCAGAGCAGGGAGGAGGGCAGAGAGCCGCAGCTGCAGCCAGGACCGCCACCCAGCACAACTCCAGGGGCACCATGCACAGAGACGCCCAGAGCCCTGCAGCATATGACCCTGCACCATCACTTCTGGACAGTTAACTTGTGCACAGTCTAGCTTAGCTGGCTTTCTCCTCCACCAAGGATACAACCAACTCTTTGGCTATCTATTAAGAGGGTAATGCTTGGGCATTCTGAAGGGTGTATATGTTGAGGAGGGAGAGAGGGAAGGAGGAGGGAGAGAGAGAGAGACAAGAAGAGAGAGAGATGGGGCGGGGGGAGAGAGAGAGAGGGAAGGAAATGGAAACGCGTTTGAGGGTATCTCAAGCCCCTAGCACGGGTGAGGGGCTGCACTGAGTCATCCACACACCCCTGGTCTAATCCCATCTGTACCAGTGGTTCTCAAACCCAGAGCCCCTTTATACTCTTAAAAATTACTGAGGTTGGAAAATTATTTCAAACTTCCTCAGAATGTTAAACATAGTTACCCATGACCTAGCAATTCCACTCCTAGGTATAGATACCTGAGATAATTGAAGACATACATCCACCCTAAAACTTGTATATGAATGTTCATATCAGCATTATTCATAGTAGCCAAAAAATAGTAACAAGCCAAATATCCATCAACTGATGAATGGATAAATAAAATATGGTGTACCCATACAATAGAATATTATTTTGGCCATAAAAAGTACTGATACTTGCTAAGACCTGGATGAACTTAGAAAACATTATGCTAAGTAAAAGAAGCCAGTTATCAAAAGTCACATATTGTATGATTCCATTTATGTGAAATGTCCAGAATAGGCAAATTCACAGAGACAGAAAGTAAATTGGTAGTTTCCAGGGACAAGAGGAAAGGGAGTGACAGCTAAGAAGTATAGGGTTTTTTTGGGGGTGATGAAATGTTCTAAAATTAGATAGTGGTGATAGTTCACAAAACTATGAGTATACAAAAAACCAGTGAATTGTATACTTTCAAAGAGCCAATTTTATGGTATGTGAATTATATCTCAATAAAACTGTTATAAAAAATCATTGAGGACTCTAAAGAATTTTTGTTTTTGTGGGCTTATCTACTGATGTTCACTATATTAGAAATTAAAACTTAAAAACTTAAAATTATTTGTCAATTCATTAAAAATAATAAACCCACGCCATGCTCACATAATAAACATCTTATGAAAATGACAATATTTTCAAAATAAAAGCAACTAGAAGAATGTCATCATTTTATATTTTTACAAACTATTCAACGTTTGACTTAACAGAAGACAGCTGGGTGCTCATCTCTGCTTCTCCATTCCATCTTTTGCGATCCGCTCTTTGCTCAAAGCACATGAAGGATATCCAGCCTCTCACAAGTGTGTATTGTAATTGGAAAAGGGAGGAGCGTTTTAATAGTCTTTTTAGATAATTGTGGACTTTCTTCTTTGATACTGCACAATAACTCAACAGATGGCCATTTCTTAAAGTTGAGTTCCACTATGGCACCGGGAACCTCTTCAGTGAACTTTTCAGCCTCTGTACACGTGTGAGAAAAAGAAGCCAAACGACTTTTGAAGATGATGAAAGCAGCTGTGATCCCCAAGATACTCTGAAAGGTGCTGGGATTTCCCAGGGATCCTGGACTATACTTTATGACTGGCTGGTCCAGACCAACGTTGCCCATCTCCATGACGGCCAGCAGCGGGGAGGGAGCAGCCTGACCCTCACCTGGCAGGCATCGCGGCCTTGGCTTCCCTGGGCTCCATCCCACTTGGTGCAGGCAGGTCCCTGCTCTTCCAGGCTGGATATGACACCTCACCATGGGCCGCCTCGGTGTGAAAAGAGACCTGGGCAACCCCAGACCCCTGAGAGCCTCTAGTGGAGACCCTCCAGTCAGGCCCCACAGGGGGAGAGCTGGGTGCCACAATCACCCGGAACTTGCTCAGATTTAAGGTCTTGACGTCCCAGATGAGGTTAACACACAATCCAGGAAAACACAGACAGGGTCAAAAGAAGATAGACCAAAAAAAAAAAAAAAAAAAAAAAAAAATCACACTGAAGTCCCATTTCCAGCCTTTAGTTCACTATGGTTTGTTTTGTTAATGAATTTCCGTTATCATGTGAATAGCACAGTCATATCTCTGTGTGGGTGTTAAAAGCGTTACTCTGTTCAAAGTAAACACCTAAAATATACTACAAGTCAATAGCCCTGTTCCTTTATTTAAAAATAAAATACGCGGGGAGTTTCAAGAAAAGGAAGGGAAGGGGTCTCCCCGGTCCCGGGGAGGCAGTGCTGGTGGCTAAACTGGGTGTCCGGGCGTCCAGCAGTCACAGACTCACGGTCGCCATGCCTCCTGCAGGGGGCACCATGTCTCGGGCTGTGGCCCCCCAGACTCTCCCATATCTAGTCTCCCCCCCTCCTGCTGTAGCTGCTTTGCTGGGCACCCCCAAGAATCAGGGGTTCACCAGTGGTGACCCCAGGGGTGAGGACACAAGGTAGGGGAAGTTGGGGCGGTGACCCAACAGGAAGACCCCATCTTCCACAGAAGCTTCTGAACCAAAAGGGTGTGGAGGAGGGCGGGGCAGGACAGCCCCCTGTGCTCTGATGCCCAAACCCTCTCCTCTTCTTTGGTGGGGCGGTTCCCATACACCCAAGAGCAGGCAACGGGGATCACGGGGGGGGGGGGGAGACACAGCAGCTACTTACAGCCCCAGACAAATCACCCCCAAATGAATCTAAGGAATGACTAAGCCCCTTTTGTTCTCTTTGGGTCACTTCCTGGCAGAGCCAGAGTTCTAAGATCCCTGGCAAGGGAACCCCCAAACCAGCATGGACTCATTTGGGGTCTGTTACTATTACATTTTTAAACTTTAGCCAAAAACATCTCATCCATCTGCCGCCACCCACAGGCTGTTCCGAGCTTTGTCTTCCTAATTTGAGTCATTCTTGCTGTCTGAAAGATGAGAAAGAACCCCACACAGCTCTCTGTGAGGCTCTGCTACCTTGGAGGCAGGTATGATTGCCCCGCATCACGTCACCGCCTGCCATGACGAAGGAGGCAACGGTCTGTGGCAGTGAGGAAGGTGGAGAGAAAACTCAGCCAGGAGAAAGACCTGTGAGCAGTCGTGCTCTTAAGTGAGCTTGCTGGGGGCCCGGGGACTCATCTTCTCAGGGTGGCAGTTTCCTCATCGGTATTGTCTGAATATCCTAAACGAAGGCAAGACTTTACGTCATGTAGATACATTTCAGTTTTGAAACAATTTAATTTCATCTACAATGTGAACAATAAACCATGGAATTGGGAAGCGGGTGTGGCTCAAGTGATTGGGCTCCCGCCTACCATATAGGAGGCCCAGGGTTCGATTCCCGTGAAAGGTCCCAGGATCGGTTCCCGGTGCCACTTAAAGAGAAGACAAGCAGACACAGAAGAACATACAGCAAATGGACACAGAGAGCAGACAATGGGGGGGGGAATAAATAAATCTTAAAAAAAAAAACCAAAACACAACAAAACCATGTAATTATCATGGTGAGTAAATATAGAGTACAATACAAGAGTATTGGCCAGGCTGGGCCTATAGCCTGGGAGGTGGGAACTGAGCTCCACCATCTGGCCAGTCCACAGGGTGGGAAGAGAGGGCACGACAACTGCATCCCCCGAGGCCCCCAGCCTCTCTTGTTCCTGGCATTTCAGAGAAGAGTCCGAGTCAGTAGCCACAGAAGGGTCAACAGAGGGGTCAAAGGAGACGGCAGAAGTGGGCCGACTCCCTTGCCGTGGGCACTGTGTGGGTAGGTCCCGATGGTAAGTTTGTGGACGGGCACGTTTACAGGGGAGGCTCTGAGCGAAGGTCACGAATAAGACCAGAAGAGGTCAGGTCCCCGCGCCGGGCCTGCAGGGCCCGGCTGTGGCTGGCACCTCAGAAGGCACAGCTGTCCTTCTCCCACACGAGCAACCTCAGGACAGATGGTGGGGGAGGAAGGGCAACTCGAGGAGGCACATTTTAGGAAACTGCCGACGGAGCCAGCTTGGGTTCTCCAAACGTCTTTGGTCTGAGCCAGCATCCTCAGCCAGCTACCCGCCTTGACAGTGAACCCTTCCAGCTAGGCTGGGTGACCACAGCTCGCCAACGCCCCTCCTGGCACTGCTCTACGTGGTGTCTCGAGGACGAGGGCAGGGAGGGTCCCTCCTCAAAGCCCGGCCTCGTCCTTGGAAGAGTTGGGTCTTTAAAGTTTCCAAAGAGCAGTGCCACGGGAGTTAACTATGCACGGTGCCCTTGTGTTAATAAAAGTCCATTTATCCTGGACAAAAATTAACACAGCAATAAAATAGGGGCTTAAAGAAGGCGGATGGAAAAGCATGGAAGATACACTCAAATTCAGGAGGGGAAGGATGGAATTGACCGAGGGGCCTGGAGGGGAGCAGGGGCAGGGGGATTTTGTGGGAAGAGGGCTCCAGAACTCTGCTCACTTATGAGTGACAGAGGGAACACAGGGAGGGGCACCAAGGGCCAGGCCTGTCTTTGAGGTCAGTCCAGAGGAGCTGTGACAGGACAGAGGCTGATAGAGAGAGAGGAGTGTGGGCGCTGTGTTTGTGCATGCGATTGCACACGCACATACTCACGTGTGCTTGCGAGTGTATGTGATCCCGTGTGTACCTGCTCACACGTGTGCGTGCGCGTGCTCACCTGTGCACATGCTCATGTGTGTATGTATGCTCTGGCTCCATGTGTGTGATGCAACGAACAAGAGCCTCCGAGGGGTGAGGACAGGGCATCCTATCCAGGGACAGCCGGAGAAGTCCCGGTTCTGCCGAGGAGACGCCTTTCCACCTTCCCACCCCGCACCCCGCGTCCTACTCCTCTCTACCCTAGGCCCAGCACAGGGCCTGGCCCAAAGCAAATCTGTTACACTGAACTGCATTTCGCAGTTCTTCCTTCCAGACAAGGAGGAATTAAGAAAACAAGCTGGACACACTGAGCGCTGGCAGTCGGGCGCTACACGGTCTCTGCGCCTTGTTGACACATAGGCGGTTTCTTCCTCGAGATTCCCCGGCAGAGCAGCGAGCCCCGCAGCGTCCCGCCTGACTGCTGAGCCGACTCCCTGCCGAGTCATCCACGCTGGCAGGCAGGGGCGGGGGCTGCTCCTGGGCTGCCTGACTCCGCAGGGGCCCGGGGAACCCCACTGGGATGGGGAACAGGAGTTGCCTGGTGACGCTCTCCCAGGAAAATTCCTAGGGGATGCAGGTTCATGAGCCCCAGGCAATTTTTTGAGGCAGATCTGTAAAAGCAAACATTCTTACAGGGGATCTAATTCTCCTTCCCCTGTGGTCACCCTGGGCGTTAGTCACTGCAGACAAATGCTGCAGCCTCCGGCAGCCCCAGCTGACTAGTCTTTGCTGAGCAAAGGTCATTACTACCTGCCTCACTTGCTCCTTTCCAGGGCCAGTTATAAAGAATAGTATAAAGGAAAGACACCCTAAACTCACTTATCATCATCCCACCCCCCAAATGATGACTCTTAATATTTTAATGTAATGTCTTCCAATTTTTTCTACATATTTACATATAGAATTTAAATAAAATTTGGTTCCTTGTATGAACCCCATTTTACTGATTTCCAATCATATGATACTTTCCCACATATTAAAGTTTTTTCAAAAATATGATTTTTTATTGTGATTTAGTATTCTGGATATAATATATCTTGCCACTTTCCTGTTTTGGAGCATATAGATTGTTTCCAATTTTTCTCTATAATATTCAACACTAAAACGAATATCCAAGATAAATCTTTGTGCATATCTGATTATTTCCTCAGTACAAATTCCCAAAAGGGAAAGGAGATATATTATTTTCAAATGTATCTTTAGGACTTTTACTACAGTAACATTCTCAGCCTCTTAAAGCCTCAGGCCCCCTCTTACCCAAGTGCATCTAGAATTGATCACCACAAAAAGTTCTATTTGGAAACAGCTGTGTCTGGTTTACCTAATAGAGATTTTGTATTTTTGAACCCAGAACTCAAAGACAGAGGAACCTGACTATCTGTAAATCTCTAGTAAATTGGTTTCAATAAGGCATACAGTCCCCTAGTCACTCAAAAAGGTCTCCTCTCTGCCAACTTTTGTGTCTACTTAGAAGAAAGAAAAAAGGAGGCTTTTTTCTTTCTTCTATCTTCTACTTCCTTAACAGACTCTGTGGGACTCGGGCCCTGTGGGAACTCCAGCCTTAGGGTCCCAGGTAACCTGGTGGGTCACGTAACATCTCTCTTGCATCTTGTTTTACTCGAAAAAGGGGCAAACCCCTACTTCACATCACACACAAAAATTAACTCGAAATGGATCAACAACCTAAATATAAGAGCTAAAACTGTAAAACTCTTAGAAGAAAATATAGAGGAAACTCTTCAAGACCTTGTATTAGGCATTGGAGTCTTAGATGTGACATCAAAAGCCAAAGCACAAGCAACAAAAGTAAAAAAGACAATTTGGACCTCATTGAAATAAAAAAAAACTTTGGTGCTCCAAAGGACATCATCAATAAAGCAAAAAGACAACCTACAGAATGGGAGAAAATACTTGGAAATCATATATCTGATAAGGGTTTTATATCCAGAATAAATAAAGAACTCCTATAACTCAACAGTGAAAAGACAATCCAATTTAAAACTAGGCAAAATGGGGAGCAAGTATAGCACAGTGGATAAGCACCTGAAAAAAAAAAAACAACAAAAAACACTAGGCAAAAGACTTGGAGAGACATTTCTTCAAAGAAGACATACATATGGCCAATAAGCACATGAAAAGATTCTAAACATCATTAACCATTAGGGAAACACAAATCAAAGCTACAATGAGATACTATTTCATATACCCAGGTTGGTGTTTTAGTTTCCTAGGCTGCTGAAAGCAGATACCATGGGATGGTTTAGCTTAAACAACAGGAATTTATTAGTTTACAGTTTGAGGCCGAGAAAATGTTCAAATCAAGGCATCATCAGGGTGATGCTTTCTTCCCAAAGACCATCTGCCGGTGATCCTTGGCTCCTCTGCCACATGGCAAGGCACACGGTAGCATCTGCTGGTCTCTCCCTTCTCTTCTGGGATTCATTGATTTCAGCTTCTTGCTTCTGTGGCCTTCTCTCTCTCTCTCTGTATTCACTCCATTTATAAATAACTCCAGTAACAGGATTAAGACTCATCCTGAATGAGGTAGGTCACACCTTAACTGAAATAGTTTCATCAAAAGGTCCTACTTAAAATGGGTCTACACCCACAGGAATAGATTAAAGAACATATTTTTCTGGGGGTACATACAGCTTCAAACCACCAAGATGGCTATTATTTAAAAACAAAAACAGAAAGCAATAACTGTTGGTGAGAATGTGGAGAAATTAAAACTGTCACACATTATTGTTAGGGACATAAAAGAGCGCAGCTTTCCTCAGAAAGCTAAACATAGAATTACGATACGACCTGGCAACTCCACTCCTAGTTATATACCTCAAAAAACTGATAGCAAGGGGAGTGGAGGTGGCTCAAGTGATTAGGTGCCTCCCTCCCACATGGGAGGTCCCGGGTTCAGTTCCCCGTGTCTCCTAAAAAGAAGACAAGCACACAACCTACACACACAGCAAGTGCAAACAATGAGGGGATGGGGAGAAACAAATAAAATAAATCTTAAAAAAAAAACACAAAAAAACAAAAACCTGATAGCAGGGACTTGGGCAGATATTTGCACACTGACGTTCATCGCAGCATTAGTCACCATAGCCAAAAGGTGGAAACAACCCAAGAGTCCGTCAACAGCTGAACGGCTAAACAAAATACGGTATGTACATACAATGGAATGCTATTCAGCCACAAAAAGAATAAAGTTCTGATACGGTGACAACATAGATGAACCTTGAAAATATGATGCTAAGTGAAATAGGCCAGATACAAAAGGAAAAATATTGTATGATTCTACTTACATGAAATATCTAGAATAAGCAAATTCATAGAGACAGAAAATAGATTCAAGGCCACCAGGGGCTGAGGTGAAGGAGGCATGGGGAGTTATGGTTTAACAAGTAAGTTTCTGTTTTGGGTGATGAAAAAGCTTTGGTAATGGATGGTGGTGATGACAGCGTACCATTGTAAATGTACTTAATGCCACTGAATTGTACAATTAAAAATCGTTAAAGTGGCATTTTATATTATATATATATAGGTTACCACAAAAAAATTAAAAGAGGGGAGAAAGGTGTGGATGAAATGAAAGCACAATGCAAATTCTAGAGAGCAGCACACATATTATCCTCCCAGGAAAGCACTACTGTTTGACCCCAACCTCCCAAAACTTACAACAGTTAAAACAGTGTGAAAAACATCACTAGCCTGCAGCTGTCTCTGAGATGTACCAGACTTTTAAAGAGCTATCCCGAGGGCAAAACCACCTGCCCTTACAAGTGTCACACGTGGGATCTTACCTGGACCAGGGCAGGGACAAAGCAACCTCCTGGGCAAGGGCAGCTACTTCTCATCCGCACCTCTTCCCCGGTGCAGCTGGTTCTCTCTCCTGTCTTTAGACCCCAGCATTTCACCTCCTTGATTTTATTTCAAGCCCCTTTTGCTGATGCAACTGATCCTACAGACACCCCAGGTGTGGTGTGAATGAATGAGCAGCGTTAATTGAATCACAGGGTCCTCAGGCAGTAGGCAGTGGACCTGAGCTCCCAAGGCCAGCCAATTTACTCAGCCAGGGGTCTGCCTGAAGCCAGGGGTGTGATCCACGGGGGATGCCCAGGGCAGCCCAAGGCCACAGCCCCCACGGCTAGGACATCCGAGTGGCTGTGACAAACGAGGCCCAGGTACCAAGTGTGGGTGGTCCAGGGCAGACCACCTCTATTGTAGGAAAAGAAGAAATATTACAGGGAGAACAATGGGAAACAGGCAAGCAGGATGAAAGGGCTGAAGGAAACCACAGGGTCTAGGAGGTAGCACCCATGTACAAAGGCAAACACGGGTCACCAGCAAGTGCAGGACTCAGGTTCCAAACAGTCACAGAGAAACAACTCAAATGCAGGCCCCAGCCTAGAACAGCAGGACTGGCCAGCTGACCCATAGGTGCAGAAGCAGTAATAAATGGTGGGTGCCATAAGCTACCGAATTTGGGGGTGGTTGTTATGCAGCATCATTGTGACAAAATATAACTGATACAAATGGCATCTGGTAAATTAAAGCCTGACCTCAATATCCAGCTAAACCCCTTGCCAGGGCCGTCTGGCATTTGATTTTCAAACTTCTGGTGGACAGTGAAAAGGTGGAAAATTTCAGATGAGGAAAGTGAACAGGAGACAAAAGAGGCAAGCAAAACTCTCTCCGTCCCCCTCTCCCCCCCAACCCCGATATGTCAGAGGAAGGACCCTGAGGAGACTGGTGGAGAGATGGATTTTGGAAAAGGACATGGAACCTTATCAGGTTGTCTCTGCAGGGCTAGAGAAGAGGCTTCATCTCAAGTCCCAGATCTGAGCTGGCATCCAGAGAACTATGTTGGAAAGGATTCAGAACTGGCATCCACCCCTCGTAGGAAAGAATGCTGTGATCCATTAATCATGTCTGCCCTGAAAGTGGATGGGACAGTGGCTGCACATTTGCTACTGCTGAGTTTGCCATCCCAGGTAGTTAGCTGTGCATGGGCCAGCATGGCAAGGCATGAGGGTTTCAAGGAGGAAGAAATAGCAGAGACAAATATAAAAGAATACCTGCCACCACCAAGCCGAGCTTCCCGAGGCCTCAGACACTGTGTAAGAGCCCTCAGGTCTACACCCAGGTATTACTATTCCAGGGATCCTTAGCTACAGGCCGTGACAGCTGCTGGTTACTACGATACGGGAAACCCGATGAGAGCAGCAAGATTAGGTGAGCCCAGACAGCAATACTTCCTCCACCTGTCACGCCGTGTTTGAGGAGAAAAGATTCAGACAGGAAACCTCAAAGGCTTGTCTGAAACCCTTAGGAACTGCTCTGAGGCTTCTTGGGCTGATTATGCAGAAAGAAGGGCTTGAGTGGATTCTGAAGATGAGACAGGAGCCCTGGGGAAGCCCGCTGCCTGACAAACCTCCGTGCGACCCCACCCTGTAATGAAGGCTGCTGCCAGATCTGCTTCCTCAGATGTTCAAGTTCTCCTCTCTTCCTAATCGGTCCTTGGACTGCCGGTGGCCCTCCTGCCCACTCTTCATACTCAGCCATGTCAGGCCTGGGTCAGGCCATGCTATCCCCATTAGCTCAAAAACTTTTGAGAGCTCCCCACTGCCAAATGGAAAAACCCAACCTGCAGTCCAGGCTGTCCACCATCTGGTCCAAACTACCTTTCCAGTCTCGCCTCCCACAGAGCTCCTGCTCCAGCCAACGGGGAGCTGGATGCTCTCCGGCAGCTCAGCCTTGCCTCCCATGTGCTCTCCTCTAGCTATCTTTCTCCGGGAATTCCCCAGCTCTTCCCCACTCAGCTCCCATTTGGAGGTGACCCCACTTCCCACTCTCAGAATTTCAATCTGCCTTCCAGGGGTCTTGATCTCTGTTACCCCCGTGAAGACTGCAGAGCTTGGGAGAAGTCTCAGAGCCTCTGGGCCAGCAGGGTGCCTGGATCAGGGCAGGTGTCCAGCCTGTCTTTATGGAAATAACACTAACCTTTGAGAGTTTACTGCTCCCATGGAGCCACACCCAACCTCCTCAGCTGGGGGCCCGGCAGCGTGACCTCTACCAGCTTAACCTGCCTCTTCCTCCCAGCTACAGGCCTACCCATCCCACCTCTGGCCTACTCTGCCAAGAGGTTTACACCAACTAAGACTGTGGGAAAACTAGTATGACTCCAACTCTTGAGGAAAAGTCAACAATGGCACAACCAGTCATATCTCATGCCACTTTTAAAATGATAAATGACCTGGAAAGGAATTTACAGCAAGATGAGATCAAAGAAGGAGAACTAAATGATAGACATGATGGCACAACATAAAAATCATCTACCAATGTGAAAAAAGGTCGAGTTTAATATATCAGAGTAGGATTTGTGATGATGGGTGAATTTTATTTCCTTTAATCATTTTCAAAGGATGGTTTAATAATAATTAAACAAACCTGTCCTTGTGGCCCCTGCTCAGATTCCTCCTCTTGGGGGAGGTCCTCTAAGACCCTCCAGCTCCTCCTCTCAGATTCCTGCAGCCTTTTTCATCTGTGTCCTTTGAGGAGAGGCTAATCCTGGACACTATATAGCCCATCCTGTGGTACATTCCCACTGAATCACAGAGCAAAGAGTTTCCTGTTGTCCTCAGTGGGACAAAAACTGCTATTTTTAGGTTCCCTTGCCTTCATTCGTTCAACAAATCCATACTGAGTGCCTACAATGTACCAGGCATGTGCTGGCCTCTTGCTCTTCCTGCTTGAGGGCCAATCGGGTTCTTCCTGGTACTCCCACATGGTATGCCCAGAGAGGCAGCTTTGCTTAATGCCATGGGGTCTTTTCCCAGGAAAGTAAAATCTGTGGGCGCTTTAAGGAGAATTTGCCTAAAACATCTCTTCGGTGGACCCAAATCCTAGCCCCTCTCTCTCTAACTGAAACCATTTTCTCATTCCCATGCTAAAATGCTATGCAAAGCCCCCAGCCAAAATGAGATGCGAAGCATCCCACTTCTTCCCCCTCATACTTCAAGTACCAGCTCTCCGAGTTTAAACGTCACAAGCTCTGCCTACGTGTTCCCAGAGGCACAGCTCATGTCTGTCATTTCTGAAAGGCCAGAAACAGGGCAGGGAGAAGTCCCAAATCAGGGAAGTCACAGCCAAAAGCGGCCCGACCACCGGGTAACCAGAGCTCCTGGGGCAAGACTCGACCTGTTAGCACCCAGGAGCCAAGGAGCCCTGTGGGCCTGGACCACGGGGAAAATAGACCCAGGGCCCTACCTTGGGGAGGGGGCACCTCACACAGTGGGTCCTTTCTGATGTGCACACAGACATTTAGGCTGCTCTAAAACGCCCACTGGAGCTCTTGGGGGTATTAAGGACCCGGAGAGGGGTCTAAATTTTGGGACAGGGAGTTGTCAGGGTTGATGCAAGAAGAGGATTCAGATGAGTGAAGTAAGCCAGACACAAAAGGACAAACATTGTACGATCTCACTAATACGAACTAATTACAATATGCAATCTCACGGAGTTAGAATCAAGAATATAGGTTACCAGAAGCAGAATGAGGGTAGAGAATGGGGAGCTGATGCTTAATTTGTTCAGAATTTCTAAGTAGGTTGATTGTAAATGGTTGGACATGGATAGAGGTGATGGTAGCATATTACTGTGAGTATAATTAACAGCGCTGAATTGTGTATGAATGTGGTTGAAAAGGGAAGTTTAGGGTCGTGTGTGTTACTAGAAGGAAAGCTTGAGGATAAAATATGGTACTGTATAACATGGTGAACCCTGTTGTGGACGATGAGTGTGGTTAATAGAACAAACATAAGAAGGTTTTTTCATGAATTAGAATAAATGCATGTCACTATTACAAGGTGTTAATAATAGAGTGGAAAAAAGGGGGAAAATACACTTAATGCAAACTCTGGACTAAAAAAAAAAAAAAAAAGGGATTCAGGAAACAACTTCCTTTGGCCACTGCCTTATCTGGGTTTTTTTTGTTTGTTTACTGTTGTTTTTTAAACAGGGTCCAAGAATTTGGATGGGAAAAAAGTATATCTTTATTATTTTCATTAACCTACAATTAAAATTGACTATGTCTTAATTATGAATGTAGACAATACACCACAGTTGTATTACCAGTACCAAAGTCTTTAGAAGTCACAGCTATTTTCATATCACAGTACAGGGGGGCAGAAAGCTCAAAATATTTGTGCTCATCACTATTTTAAAATTACAGTAGTTATCAGACTTACTGCAAGACTATGTTACTTAATGCTTCAATAAAGAAACATGTTACTATACATGTTTTTAAATATTCTATTAACTATAAGTCAGTATAATTGGTTTCCTCTGTGATCCTGATGTGCATTTAAAATCATTATTTAGAGAAGGGTTCCATAGGCTTCCCCAGACCATCAAAAAGAGGTCCATGGCACACACACACACAAAGACTAAATGCCCCTGCATTAGAAGGCCAGGAGATGGAATGAGAACTCAGCTCAGAGATTATTAGAATACAGTCAAGCCCTCTGGGTAAGCAGGTGGCCACACCCCTGGGCATTCTGCTCAGAAAATGCCCAAGTCCTCCCAGGGGCTGCCAGCACCTGGCTCGGGGCAGGCAGTGGAGGGGTTGGGTTATATAGAAATACAAGCCTGCATCCATTTATATAAGTTGTGTGTCTGTGGAAAATCCCCGGCAAACAGGACTTTTTGCAAAGGAAACTAGATTTTGGCAAACACCTGGGAGTTGCTCGTTGAAGGAGCCCAGAAGAAACTTCTCCATGAAGCAGAGAGGGGCCTTTGGAAAGAAACCGGCCCGCACCTTCTCACCTGCTTGGTCAAGTCGCAACCTTCGAGTCAGGCCTGCTTCGGGCAGTCCACCCCCCTGCACCACTGCCACCTTCCCCAGCGCCTCTGTCAGCCCAGCCAGGCCACCAGCTCGCAGGCTGCTCTTCCAGGTACCCCATCCTCCTTCCGCCCACTTTGTCAGAGCCAGGGGCAGGGGCCCTAGGCTGTTTGCTTAAAACCAGCAGCCAAGGCAACCCCAGCCAACCCGGTCTGCTATCTGCGGGCCAGCTGTCCTCTCTTGTGCATGGAAACACAAACAGACCTTTCTCCATTCCACTCCAAGGTTCAGTGCTGTGTTGCCTGAGTGCCAGCTGTCACCTTATCTGCACACTCACTGCTCCCCTGGCAGTGCTAAGACCCCAGACAAGCAGGGATGCCTGTCACGATCGGCCACGTGGCAGGGGGCCACCCCCCAGAAAATGGCTTGGTACCGAGAAGATGAACAAGGAGAAGTAAACTAAGTAAAGGCCAATCTGAACCACTGGCACTTTGCCAATCATTTTCAAGGCTTTTGGGGAGGAGCCCACAAATTAAGAAGACACACCTGTACATGCTCAGTCTGATCCCGAGCTGCCAAATTGGGAAGGGAAAGAAACAGGCTTTGCAGAGCACTGTCTACCTGCTGGGTACTTGCCACACACTGATGAATTTGTCACAAGCCCTTTCCAGAGAAAAAGAGGTGCAGCCACTCAAGGCCACACAACCAGCAGCTGGCACCCAGTTTGGCCTACCTGAGCTGAGCCCAGAAGCTTTTCATGGGCTGATAGATACCAGGGGTATTCTCCAAGCACCCCCCACGAACCATGCACCTGGGAGTGTGACAGGAATTCAAGGAAACTGAGAGCCACACAAGAATTGGCGGAACAGGGGTTCTGAGAAGGCTCAGGCTCCCGGGGCCAGAGCAGCCTGGGAGGAATGGCGGAAGAGGCGTGCTGGCCAAGGGGACAGCCAGCCTGAGCGCTACATGCAGGTGGTGGCTGGCATTAGAGGTGGAGGCCCGAGACATGCAGCAGGGGCCTCTGCTACCCTGCCTCAAGTGCTGCCCTCATCCCACGCTATACCTACAGAGCAGAGAAGCACCAGGGAAGGGTATCCAAAAAGGTCTGGGGCGCTTTCAAAGACAGCCCCTGCTCCCCACCTTTCCACTGGCTTCATGTGTTTGCCCAGACCTCAGTCACTGGGTAACCCTAAGTGGGCCCTGCCACCAGTCCTCACCTCCCCACCCCCAGACCCAACCTACCTCTCTGCCAGGTCCTCCAAAGGCTTAGCTCTTTTCAGACACATTCAAATTCAGGACAGAGTCCTCCCCTGGGAGTCCACGGCCATCCACAGCACCCCCACACACACCTTGCCTCCCACCCCCCTCCTTGCCTCCTCCCAGCCTGAGGCACCTGCAGCCTCCTTGGCATATTCAGAAACATTTAACTTTGACCTCTTCCTGGCGCTTCCCAGTTTCTTGTGGTTCCTGAATGTGCTAGACCTTTCCTGCTCGACCAAATGCTCCCTGAGAACAGGACAAACCTCGTTCACCTGTGTGAGCCACGGGCCTCATGCCCAGATGGGGCTCAAAGCACATGGGAGTGGAATAGAACTGAGGTCCAGAAATAAACCCATGTGTCCATGGTTAACTGATTCCTTAGGGAAACGGCAGTCTATTCAACAAATGGTGCTGGGAAAACCAAACAGCCACATACAAAGGAATGAAGTTGGATCCCTACCTCACACCATTTACAAAAATTAACTCAAAATGGATCAGACTTAAATGTAGGAGCTAAAACTTAAATTCTTAGAAGATACTATAAACCTCTTAGAAGAAAACAGATGTAAATCTTTGTGACCTTGGGTTAGGCAATGATTTCTTAGATATAACAACTAAACAAAAATAGATAAACTGGACCTTATCAAAATTAAAAACTTTTCTATCAGTAAAGTGGAAAGACAACCCATAAAATGGGAGAAAATATTTGCAAATCATATAGCTGATAAGATATCTAATAAACAACAAAATAAATAGCACTAGTAATAGATTATAACCCATAAAATAAACATCCACGAGTCCTTATAAATAAATAATTGAAGAAATAAATAAATAGGGGAAGAGGACACTTCTCTCTTATAGAAAAATTCCAATGAATAAATGTAGAAGGAATGAAGGAAACAGAAAAATCACCATTAGAGCATGATAAGGGTCTATTATCCAGAATATATAAAGCACTCTTACAACTCAACAACAAAAATACAAATAACCCTATTGAAAATGGGCAAAGGATCTGAAAGACAGTTTTTCAAGGATATACAAATGACTAATAAGCACATGAAATAAAAACCACAAGGAAATACAACTTCACACCCACTAGGATGGCTATTTAAAAATAAATAACAAGTGTTGGTGAGGATGTGCAGAAATTGGAACCCAACAAGTGTTGGTGAGGATGTGCAGAAATTGGAACCCTCATGTATTGCTGGTAAAATGGTATGGCTGCTGTAAAAACAGTTCGGTAGCTCCTCAAAAAGTTAAACAGAAATACTATGTGACCCAACAATTCCACTACTAGGTATATACCCCAAAGAATTGAAAACAGGTGTTCAAACAAAAATGTTCATAGCAGCACTATTCACAATATTCAAAAGGTAGAAACAACCCAAATGTCCATCAACTGATGAATGGATAAATACAATGTAGCATATTCATAACAATGGAATATTTGGCAATAATAAGGAATGAAGTTCTGATACTTGCTACAACATGGGTGAGTTTTGAAAACATCATGCTAAATGAAAGAAATCAGTCACAAAGATCACATACGGGGTTATTTATTATGAAATGTCCAGAATAGGCAAATCTGTAGAGACAAAAGTAGGTTAGTGGTAGCTTAAGGCCAGGGGGAGTGGGAGGATAGGGGTATAATAGGTAAAAGATACAGGGTTTCTCTCTGTGGCAATAAAAATGTTCTAAAATGGACTGTGGTGATGGCTGCACATATCTGTGGCTATTCTAACATCCATTTGATGGTACACTTTCAATGGATGAACTGTATGGTCGCTATGTGAATTATATTGCAATGAAGTTGTTTTTTTGAAAAACCACATTGGCACAGTGATGAATGAACCTGGAATCTGAACAGGGCTGCCAGGTACACAGTCTCCAGAGGCCCAGTGCTGGTCACTTACATTTTACAGTCAACCCCTGATGATCTGGGGACAAATCAACCGCAAGTTAACCTTGATTTAAAAACAAAAACAAAAACAAAAAACAACAGATGGTGCATTTGTGAAAACACTGCAGCAGAGGGGAGGGGAAGGAAAGAAGAGTGAGAGAACACAAATGGGGTCAGAGGTTGAGAACCACTGAATCCAGGTAGAGGGTTTACAGGTGTTCTTTGTACTATTCTAGCTTTTCTATAACGGTGGGAAATTCTCACGATAAAAAATTTCATAATGAGCTCTCAGTGGACAAAGCTGGAATAATCTGAGCAGCAAAATAAATAACAATAGTAATAGATTATAACCCATAATATAGCCATGAGTCCTTATACATAAATAATTGAAGAAATAAATAAATAGGGGAGAATCCCAATGACTAAATGTAGAAGGAAAGAAGGAAACAGAAAAATCACCATTAGAGCTGGCTGCAGGCAGGCCCTACAAGGGATGCTAAATTGAGTGGGCAAGAATTTGAAGAGAAGCAAGACATCTGCACAGTCTCAAACATCTCCCCCAAGACATTTATTTACTATAAAGTAAAAAGCAGTACCTTTACAGTGGAGAAACCTGGCAGACACCCTACAATGACGTAATGAGCCTCCAACACGATGCACTGGGACAGATATCCCACTTCTCCAGTAGTCTTGCCAAAAAAGCAAAAACGGCAACCTAATCATTGAGAAAATGTCAGCAAAACTCAAATTGAGGGACATTCCACAAAATAACTGACCCGTCAATATTCTTCCAAAGTGTCAAGCTCATGAAAGATAAGAGTGAGGAGCTGTCAAAGATCAGAGGAGACCAAGAAGCTAGAACAACTAAATGCGACATGATAGCCTCAGCTGGATCCTGGGAGAGAAGAGTGACGTTAGTGGAAAAACTGGTGAAATCTGAATAAAGCCTGTAGCTTAGCTGAATATTGTGCCAGTGTTCCTTTCTTCGTTTCGATCCTTGTTCTGTGGTTATATAAGATGTTAACATTGGGGGAAGCTGGGGGAAGGGAACACGAGACCTCTCTGTACCATTTTTGCAAATTTTCTGTAAATCTAAAATTATTTCAAATTTTTTTTTTTTTTAATTTAAAATTTTCACCACTTAAAAAATCCAATTCTTATATTAAAGGTGTCTGTTGTTTGGAATCACTGATACCAGGGGGCCGGTGCAGTGGGGCCTCACAGGATGGTGCCTGCTGGGGGTCACCCCTTCCTGCCCAGAGTCCTTAGACAGGTGGCAGGGGCTGCGGCCCACCCTGGAAAGGCAAGGTGGGGGCAAGTATGGCTGTGGAGGCCCCCACCCCCAATAGAAACTGGGCTGGAGTAGCAGGAGTTAGCTGAGGAAGGGGTGAGACCGTCAGGAAGTGTCTGCCAGGTTCCTTTCTTATTTCTGAGCCAAAGGAGGGCCTCACGAAAGGAAAACAGAGGACTATAATTGGGAATTTCAGAGGGTCAAATGTGGCCTCCTGTTTGCCAAACAACTTACGTGACTTTTACTGTTGGAAATGATCACCTTTACATTATTTCTGTACTTTAAGATGGCAGGGCTTAAATACCGAATGACAATTTTAACTAAATAACTATTTCCAACCACTCACAGTGACTGGTTTTAACTTGTTTAGCTTTAATGGCGATTAGGGTAGCACATGACCCTTTTTCTTCCCCCATCAACCTGGTTAATAAAGACCATCTTATTCTCATCACCACGGTCTAAATTATCAATTTATTCTCTTCATAGAGAATCAATAGTGTGCTAACTAACCTGCTAGAGAATGCTGACCTTGATTCCGGAAAAGAAAAACCCTATGTGTGATTAAGCAAGGATAGTAAGATGTTAATGGAAGAATCTGAGTGGTGGGCATGACTAAAATTCTTTCAACTTTGCCATATGTTTGAAATTTTTCATAATAAATTATGGTAAAAAAAAAAAAAGATAAGAATGGCTATTGTGGACATTCAATCAGTAATTTCAGATGTACAACCTTCATGGGAGAATATGGACAATCAGCTTAGGAGGCCCCATTTGCAGAAAAAGACATCCACACCTGTCCCTTCTGCCCACAGGTGTCTGCAGGTGACACAAGATTGGGGCCACCTGAAGGGGGAGAAACAGTGGGACTTCCCTGTCACATCACAGGGCTGGAGCCTGTGGGAACAGTCTCCACAAAAATATGTTCAATTCTTCGGGTTCAAACCAAGTAAAAAAAAAAAGGGCAGCAGCTACTGTTTTGAGGAGCTCCAAATGAATTTGCAACAGATGCCTCGACTGACCACGTGGCCCCAAGCCATCGTGTGCCCTAGAGGTGGTCCTGCCAAGGGTCTGAGGATTTCCCTTGCACTGGATAGCCAAGGGGGTGGTTATGAGTCTGGGCCTTGGGCCAGGCAGCTCAGGTCTGCATTCTGGCCTCACCTTCTGCTCTGTGAATTATTAGCTAAGTGCCCTTGGGTAACTTCTTTCATTTCTCTGGGACTTAATTGCCTCATGTGTAAAATGTGTAGCTATTGTTTAGCAGAATGACATAAAATGAGTAGCTGCCTTCTGGGGCTAAGGGGAAGATGACACTCACTAGCTGAGTGATTCTCAATCAGGACAATTTTGTGCGATTTTTGTCCCAAGGGACAAAATCTGGCAATGCCTGGAGACCATTTGGGAAGAGGGCATGCTGCTGGCATCTAGTGGATAGAGGTCAGGGGAGCTGCTGAATACCCTGCGATGCCCAGGACAGCCCCCACGATGAAGAAGCATCCAGCCTCACTCAAATGCCCAGGCTAAGAAACCGTGAATTAGATGGGGCAGGAGCCCACCCAGCCCAGACCTGCAGAGCTGCCCACGTGGGGGGGGGCAGCCATCACCACTACGACTGGTATTATTAGTTGTGCAATTCCCAGTACCTACTGCAGCATCTCACAGGTAAGAGGCATCAGTAAACACTGGAGCACTAAATGGACTCACAACTCATTCCTTTGAGTTAAGGATTGTCCTCTTCCAAAACGCACATGCGAGCCCCTAAGCTCACCTGTGTGTATCAAGGCAGCTTGAGGTGGGGAGGTGGGTGGAGATGGGTAAGGGGAGTGGGAATGGGGGTGCACTGGGGAAAGAGTCAGAGCAAGAGAGGATGATGCCAGCTGACATCCCTTATTGAATGCTGGAAGTCTGAGTTCTGTTCTGAGTGTTTTATGCATTAATTCATTTTACTCTCATAATGACCTAGGTCGGTCCATAATAGAAAAATCTATTTCCCCACCCCCCATGGTCTTACCACTACACTCCTGCTTCCCAGGCAGGAGGGAGCAGTGGCTTTTCAGAATTCACCCCTGCCTGCAGCCAGCCCTGCCACTTGCCTGACCGCTGTACAAGGATCTCTGCATAGTGGGATTCAGTCTGCAAGCAGCCCACAACTAATGTGGGCAATTCCCAGGCCTTCCTCTCTGGAATGCGGGAAATGCCCAGATGGGGTCATTTCTGGGCAGGGCAGATGCCTGGAAAGCAGAAGGTTTATGTTCTGGGAAGAGGAACTAACATAAGGGTACGGGCCACAGGGCTTTCCGGAGAGGGGTGAGGGGCCTGTTGGCCAGGCCACATCAGGAACCAAGGCCAAGGTCCATCCCCAAGGGTGCCTGGAGCTGCCCAGCCTAGAACCACCTCTGCAGGGGCTCTGCCAACCTAGTCCCTCTCCTCAGCCCAGTCAGCAGTAACTAGAGGAAAAGGGCCTGGGGGCTCGTCCTCAGAGCAGCAAGGAGGGGGAGTTGCTGGAGGGTCTACACTCCTCAGCCAGGCTTGGAGAAACAGCAGCCCTGGGGGTGACCATGGGGGGCACATGGACCAAGAGAGGAGTGAGAGAAGGCCAGGAACTGGGGGCTCTGAGGCCAATCAAGGGGCAGTGGGGTGCCTGCTCAGGCACAGGTGCCCCATGTAGGTACAAATACCCCAGCTTTGCCCTGTGAGGATAAATGGGATTCTAGTGGGCTCTGGGGTCTCCAAGATCAGGGCACAAGGGAAACAAAGTAGGGGAAGTGAAAGGTATGTCTTTTTTTTTTTTTTTTTTTTTTTTTTTTTTTTTTTTCCGGGAGGCACCAGGGACTGAACACAGGACCTCGTAGATGGGAAGCAGGCGCTCAACCACTGAGCTACACCTGCTCCCAGGTACGTCTTTTAATTATCAATTAGAGGAACCACTATTTACTGAGCTCTTACTACCCACTGGGTTCAGCCTCAAGAGCTTCCGGCACATCACCTCTTTTATTTTCCACAGCAACCCTGAGGCAGGGTTTCATTTCCCATTTTACAGAAGGAATAAAGGCTCAGAGAGGGGAACGACTTACCCCAAGTCACCCCATTGTAAGTGGCAAACCCCCAGGACCTGAACTCCAAGCTCAGGCTCTTCACCATGGTGGCACCCCAACTTCTAGATACTTCACAGTACTCTCTGCCAAACAGAACTACATGTGTTTGTGGGGTCTTTTTCCAACCCCACAATATTTTCCCCTTATCCTTTCAGATAAGCCAGAGACAATGAAGAAGATTCTAAATCAGGAAAACTTTTTTTTTTTTTAAGTTAAAATGTTACCGAATGTAACAGAAAACTTCAAAAAATCTTCCTCTACAGAAAAAAAAGATTGCCATCCCAATCTTTATCAACGGGAAAGAATCTTCCAATACTAAATGTAAGATTCCATCTGTATAATGCTCCCCAGGCTTCAAACTGTTCTCATGTCACTTGATGCCACCCTCATCACCCCCGTTTGCTAAACGCGGAATGAGCCAACGGTTCCCCACCACCAGCCCTCCCTGGGAACACAGCCTAGGGCAGAAAGCTTGAAAGATCAGCAAATACTAGCGCCCCATAGTTTTTCTTCATTGCCTGTATCACAGTTTGTATCTGTGCATCTGTTTCTTGTGTTGACATGCTAATCTCTAAACTCCACAAGGAGAGAGGCCACCACTGTGTTGTGGGAATACCCAGTGTATGTCCTAGATGCATGGAGCGGATTCTGAACAAACCAGACAATTGCTCTAACAAACACTGTGCTGAACAAAGCATGGCGAGAGTAAAGAGAAGGTGCGATAAAGATTTCTCTGTGCAGCCACCCCAGAGGGCTTCAAGGAGATGAGTCTGATGGAAGCACAAGCAGGCACTGGGCAGGCAGGCGAATGGGCAGAGGCGGTCCAAGGAAGAAAATTGTCCCTGCAGAAATGCCAGAAAGGGAGAGGCCTCCGGGTGCTCTCTCTCCTGGGAATTTTAGAGCTGGAAAGTAGCCCTGAGAATGGCTAGTTACAAGGATAGAAACAGGCCTGGACAGATCTGTGACTGTCCAGACCCCAGGTACCGAGACACAGATTCTCAACACCCACTTTGGGCAGCTGAGACAAGAGTCCGCCTGGGAGCTCAAAGACAGGAAGCAGACCTGATTCTCAAGCTTTCACCAAATAGAGTCAGGACAGACACACAGACTCCTATGCACGCATGCAATGCCAGAAACAGCCAGCCCAGTAAGAAGGTCTCCAAAGTTACATCTTCACATTCTACCCCACCATACATCTGGAAATTTTAATAGTAAAATACTGCTTCTCCCCACCCTGCGGGGTTTCTACCCCTGCAAATCTTCCTGCCAAATTGCTGTTCCAGGGTTGTGCAAACTAGTTTTAAGTGCTAGTGGCAGCAGCTAGCACTTGGCTGCTCCTTACCTATGTCATTACTCAGGTGAGCCTCACTGCAACACTTGCATCACACATGTGCCCCCAGCACATCGCAGGGGACGACCCCACCCATCAGAGGAGCAGGACAGCTCGTTCTTCCAAGCTGAAGATCTTGTTCATAGTCGCGCTTACTACCAAAAAACACAAGTGCCGGGGGTCGGATGTGGCTCAACTGGTTGGGCATCTGTCTCCCATATGGAGGGACCCGGGTTCGATCCCCGGGACCTTCCGGTAAAAAAAAAAAAAACACAAGTGCCTGAGTTTGGAATCAGACACACTCTGCATTTTACCCACAGCATAATTTGGGGCTAAACTTCCCCTTGCCTTGTTTCCTTGTCTTACAAGGGAAATAATACCACTTTCTCAATAGGTTTTGTCAAGCATGAACTGTGAAGAAGTGAAAATGCCAAACCCAGCAGCTGCACACAGTAGGCACTCAAAGGAAAAAAAATACTTTTTTTTTTTTTTTTTTGAACCAAACTGGTCTCTGAACTTCTGGTGACCTTCACTGCACTAGAAGGAAGGAATGGGAGATTAAATAAAAATCTGTGGCCCAGATGACTGCAGGCCCCACTGATGAATGAAATCCTGGCCTGGGGCTGTCAGCCAAGGCTGCCTGGGGCAGGAAACTGCGAGCTTCCTCCTCCTGCAGGAACATGCTGCTCTGGCCAGAGAGGAGCTTCCTTCAGCTGACCCCACCCGTTCCCCCACTTCCCCCAGAACATTCTACACTCAGTCACGCCCTGCCATCTCCCCCCAGCCCAGCCAAGAGAGGAAGGCACCTCCTTTCCAGGCTTCTGTGCACACACAACCTCTGACCAGTACCCCTCCTTGGCACCAGGTGCCTCCGCACAGAGATATTTGGCTCATCCACCCCAGAGCTGCCTCTCTTTGACGTCTCCAGGCTGCCCACTAGAGCCAGATAGGATGGGTGGCTGGGCTGCTGGTCCTCAGCCAAGACCCTAGTTGGGGCTCTTATACCCTGTCGGGTCATCCTGCCTCCAGCCCTGGGATTTATGAGAATATATGAGTCTCTTCAAGGACAGTCATGAACCACTTCCCTCCTCAAGTACCTTCAGTGGCTCCCACTGTCTCCTGAATTAAGTTCGGAGTCCACGCACCAAGATTCATGGTCTTCCGTGAGATAATCCAAACCCACTCTCCTGTCCCTAAAGGGACCCATACATTGCAACCAAAATGAATTACACCAGGATCCACACCCACCCACCACATTTCTCGACCTGTAAGTCTCGACTTACCCTCTCCTATCTCTGCCTAGCTGGGTTCTATTCCTTCCCATCTGACTTGACTGTTCCATGAAACCTCTCCTTGTGCTCCCCCAGACTCCAGCTGCAAGTGACTTTCCTTGCCCCTGAATTCCTCTAGCATGCTTTTCCCAACCTCTGGACACACGCTTGCCCCTGCCACCCTCACTTGCCCCCTGCAATATTCTTTATGTAATATTTCCCTTTACATCAACTCACTTTTTTACTTAAACAAATTTATTTTAAAAGGAAACTTTCTATCTTCACCATGAATTGAAAACAGTATCGTTTGGCATAAATAGAAGGCAACTGAAGAAAACATAAAAAAGTTTTAAATGCTTGTTTATAGACCACTTACAATCTTCACACACTCTAAGAAGGACCCTTGGTGTTTTGGACCTGCATGACATGCAATAAAAATATTCAACAGAATGTTCCAATTTTCTCATTCCTATTGACATGGCCCCATTCTCTGCCAGACCCTGCTGCTCAGCTTTCCACCAAAACACACATCCCCTCTTGCCCTTCACCCGCAAACCAAGCCCTGTCACTGGGTATCTGGAAGGATGCTGCAGAAAGAGCCCAGCGATGGTGTGCGGAGGCGCCCCGGGGAGGTCCCAGCCCTCTCCAACCCCTGCTGCCATAGGAGCTGGGGCCACCCGGAAAAGCAAGTCCGCGGTCAACGATTAACCAGACGCTCTGGCAGCACAGGCACGCACCCTTCCCCAGGAGTTCGCAAAGTTCTGGGTAAACCCCTGGGTGAACCCCCAGATTCTGGAAATACAAAGAACATCTTCCTGTGCCCATGGAGCCAGCAGACCCAGAAACACCTACCAGGAACCGAGGGGGCTTCTGCCGGCGCTCCCGGCGGGAGGAGGAGTCACTCTCCCTCCCACCACTGCCTAGTCAGGGGTGACCTGAGCTGCTCCAGATGAGGCTCTGAATCAGACTTAAGTCAATAAGTGGCAGCGACGGGGAGGCCCAGCTGCAGCCAAACAAAGGCCTGGATTCTCCTTGGTGGACCGAGGCCTGGCCAAAGCCACCCAAGTCCTCTTTGCCGGTGGTCATCTCCCCTAAGGACAGTCTTCCAAAACTAAGCAGACACGGGATCTCCTGTTAGGGGGAGGTCCCTTTGGGAATGCGTGCATTCTTTTTAGTGTTGTTTTTTCAGTCTGCTCACTCCTACGAATTTCGAGGATTTTTTGTTAGGAAGAGCACTCTAGTAAGGTATCCAGAATATTCACTGCAGGTGGTGGTTGTGAATGAGACGTCAGAGCCTCAACTGCCTGGAGCCTCAGCTGCCAGAGACGGGGCCCCATTTGGGCATGACTCCTCAGGAAAAAGGTAAACTGAGGGACAGATAATTTGACCACTGTCATAAATGGAATGGCTTCCCAAATGTCCCTCGAGGAGGACAAGGGTAATGAAACGAGCCCCTGCAAAGCTGGGGAGTGCTTCCACCATGACATTTGCCTACAGTGAAGAAGATGACAAGGATCTCCTTGTTGACCTTTTCATGGCTCAAACAAGCTTGTACAAAAAAAATGTTTTGATGATAAGAAAAACACCACATCCAGCAACCTCTCCCCCATGGGGTATCAAAAGCAGGTGCTGCCAAGAGGCTAGACATAACCACCAAAAGGTTCTCCAGCCGGTTCCCAGGTGCCCTAAGCATGTCGCAGCTAAGAAGGAAAGGGACTGAAGGGGCTGTGTTCCAGGCCAATGCAGAGCAGCTTGGCTTCTGCCTGCTTCATATTTCATTTGAAGAAAAAATTCTGCAGCTAAAAATGTTGAGAAGTGCTGGTGGTGGGGCTTCACCCAGGAGGATGTGACTGTGGGTCTCCTCTGACATTGTGAAACGTAACCGCATACCCAGGTGTGCTGGGAACCAGCCGGTCCTTCGTCCTGTGCATGCTCCGTGAGTTCAGGAGAAGCGATGGAGCATGAAGTCTCCTTGACTGGGTTGCAGCCTGGCCACCTTGTCCTTCCCCTGCAAGGACCACAGGCTGGACCGACCCATTCGGATACTGCAGGTGACGCCAAAATCAAGCCCAGAGTGGAGCGGAGCCAATCATCCAAAAACGCGACCCTTGAGTTCCTGTATGGATGTGGGCTGGATGCAGATGTCAGAGCCAGAACTGTGGCTCCAGAGACCAGAGGCCAAAGAGAAGTGAGAAGTGAAATCAGTGACCGGAAGGCAATCGTGGGCAAAGCCCTCAGACAGCACAGGCACCAGAAGTGGTTTTCACGTGCTCTAGCACTTCCTGCACGGGAAGGTTGGCTCCATCTAAGGATCCAGGATGGGTCATGTGAAGGTGTGATGACACCCGAATGTTCATACTCAGTGCAACCAAGAAATACGGAGGTGCTGCCACATGGCTATGTGGATGGTACCCTTAAAACTGTGCCTCTTGGCTCCAGACGGCGGTCCACTCTTGGACTGGGGGAGAAGAAATCCTACTACCATTAGTAAAGCAAAGTATAGGACTTTTGAGGACCTTATGGACATAAATTTTGTCTGCCCATCATTCTTTTTTTTTTTTTTTTGCACAATGATTCTTCCTCTGGTTCAAAGTTACCATGCCCAATCTTCTCGGTTGAAAGAAATTGCCCTCCTCCTTCCCTTTGCTCAGGGGTAAATGTGACCAGGGCAGACCAATTAGAGAATCTCTATTTTCTGGGCAGAGTGGTTAGTTCAGAGCTGGGCCAGCCAGACTGAGAAATTCACTCTCTCTGGGACACCAAGCTGTGAGAATGATGCTGGCTTGGCATTGCCTGTGGCCATCCTGCTCCACTTGGAAGTAGCTGTCTACAAATGAAGCCAAGCAGAGCCAAGAGACGGAGATAAATAGCCCTGATGGCATTGTCAGTTGCTGGATTCAGCCATGCCTGAACCACTATTTTGATTTCCAAGTGGCCAGGCCCACAGGTACCCCTTCTTGCCTTACTCAGTTTGAGCTGGGTCTTTGTTGATTGCAATCTGGAGTCCTGAGTAACTTGCCTATCCAGGAATAGGAAGGAGTTGGAATGCACCACACATACTAAGCTGATTGAGCCTGACACATTAACTGAGATGATATGAGCCCCTAGAAGTGAGCTTCCCTCTCCTGCTCCCGACTGCCCTTTGGAAGCATGGACCAGCAGCAGTGTGGCCCGGAGATGCCAGGGTGGCCGTTGCTCCCTCTCAAAGCACCCAGTGTCCATTTCTAGGCCACTTTAGCTCCTCTGCAGCAGCCACGGGGCCCAGGGGAAGCCCCTTTCTGTGGGCTTCTTCCATGACCCCGGATGGTGTGACCAGCTTCCCGTTTGTCACCCCATGAGGAGCTGCTCCCCCAAGCCACTGCAGGAAGTCCTTCCACTTCTTCGTGCCAGCAGGGACGCCTAAAGCAGATCCCAGAGCCTCCAGTACTGCAAGGTGGGAAGAGTGCCTCAGTGAGCCTCAGGCCAGCATCATCAGGGGACAGGGCACAATCACGATTGCCTCTCCTCGCTCTCCAGCTAGCCTCACTTAAATGGGCCCAACATAAAAGTTGGCGCCAAGTTGCTTAATATATGCAGATGCAAAGTCTGCAAGGAGGAGGCAAAAAGTTCCAAAAGGGGTAAACCGAATGACTCATACATGAAATACAGTAATTTGACCATTAATACAAATATGAAATAAAAATTCCCCAGATAAGTGAGTGTACACTTATAAAGCTCAAGAGGAGGGAAATTAGGATAATGAATCTGTAAATAAAAATATTAAAACAAGCTATACTCAAGATAAGATGATACAAATGTGGCAAATACATATTCTTTTAAAAATTAGAAATGAGTTAGGCAATGGTGTTATTTGGTGAGCTGCATAAAGTCCCTCTGGAGGGCAGGCCCACGTCAGTGGCCAGGCAGGGGGACAATGGTGTGGCTGAGGCTGGGCTGAGGTTTGCTGGAAGGTGGTCACCAAGATGGGAGAGGCAAGATGTGAAGAGCCCAAGGAGTGAAAGGGGCATATCCTCCCTGGACACGGCCTCTATCACTCCCTGCGGGGGCCTCCCTGCTCTCCTCCATCCTGCCTCTGCTGGCCTGAGGCCCCTCTCACCCCAAAATTGCTCCACTCAAAACCTACTGTCTCTCCCTCTGCCACCCAAATCAAGCCCCAGCTCCCTGCCCCGTCCCTGCCCTAAGAGCACCCCAAAGCAGTCCTGGCTCTGGTCTCCAGTTCTCTCTGTTTATGCTCTTGTTGCTCCCGGGGTCCCAGATGTCCCTCCCTCCATCTCGGCATTTGACACCCGGCAACTGCAACTTCGTGGGGTAAAACGTCATGCCACCCCTGAAAGCCTTCATCGGTCTTGCCTTCCGTCCGGAAGCAGGAAGCAGTGTCTTCCTCCCCTGCAAGCCTCAGCCCCACCCACCCCTCTCCTTCAGCCCTGGGCATCCTCCATCTTACATTGTATTTGTTTCTGCCCCAACGTGATCCTCTACTGGGCAAATCTGCACCTGCTTCATGTTAGCATCCTCTTTGTTATTCCATTCACTCACTCTACAAGTATTTATTGAGCACATGCTATGTGCTGGACACCACACTGGGATGGGGGACATGATGATGAACAAGACAGAAGTTACTCCTGCCACGTCTTAGAGGGGAGAAAAACATTAAACAAATAAATATATCAGTACAAGCCGTGATGATGGCTTGACAGAAAGGGGCAGGGTAATGTATGGGCACAGCTGTAGATGGGAGAGTTGGGGAAGGCATGTCTGAGGAAGTGACATTAAATTGGGACCAGAGGGGTGAAAAGAGTGAATCAGACAAAACTGTGGAGCAGAAGGAACTTTCCAGGCACATCATTAGTGCTCAATAAATACTAGTGGAAGAAACAGGAGGCTGTGATGAGCCAAAAATTCCTAGCATGCCCCGTGTGCCCTTCAAGACACAAGTTACCCACCTCTCATCACCCTGGGTGGGTCACTGAAACTGGGTCACTCTAACTGGTCACTCTTATAGTGGGACACAACCACCTATGCTACCCCACGGAGGTGCTTGCCATGATTTAATGTGGATCTCCACCCGGAATTCCATGACTCCCCCACTTCCATCATCACCCTGGTGCTGGAAGAGCCAATGGGCTCCATCTTGCATGTCAACTCTAAGTGACTGGAGCACCGTGCTTAGAAGGACTGTAAGGCTCCCTCAGTGAGGAAGGGCAGTGATTGATTAGTCATGTCTACCCTGGGAATAGGAGTGAGAGCACTGGCACATGTGCCATGTATTTTCCTTGTCACACATAGCCCCACAGATAACCACCCAGGCAAGAAATTTCCTTCATATTTAATTGTCTGGAAAAGCTTTAGGTGTCTGGAAGCCTTTTCCTTATGGACGACGTGAACCGTCTAACTCATTTTTTTGTGTGTACTTTGCTCATTAGCTCAGAGCTAAATTTGTGGTTCAAATATAGTACAACTCTATGGCCTAATTATGTATTCTAATACTCCCCATGGTTTTAAAAATTATTTATTTTTAAATGTAGTAAAATATATAACAAAAATCATTTTAACTATTTTAACTGGAGAATTCTTTGACATTAAGTACATTGTCAATACTGTGTCACTTTCAATACTATCTATTTCCAGATTATTTTCATTATCATATACCAAGATTCACACACATTTAACAATAACTCTGTGTTTTCTATTCCCTTCACCCCTGGTAACCACTATTCTGCTCTGTCTCTATGAATTTGCATATTCTAAGTATTTCATATAAGTGAGATGATACAATATTTGTCCTTTTGTGTCTGGCTTATTTCACTTAACATAATATCGTCAAAGTTTCATCCATGTTGTAGCATGTACCAGGACTTCACTTTTTCATGGTTAAATAATATTCCATTGTATGGATATATCACATTTTGTTTATCCATTCATCTGTTAAGGGACACTTGGACTGCATCCACCTTTTGGCTATTGTGAATAATGCTGTGAAAAACACTGTTGTACAAACATCTGTCCAAGTCCTGCTTTCAATTCTTTGGAGTTTATACCTAAAACCGGAATTGCCAGATCATATGGCAATTCTATGTTTAACTTTCTTAGGAATTACCAAACTGTTTTCCACAATGGCCACACCATTTTACATCCCCACCAACAATGTACAAGGGTTCCTATTTCTCTACCTTCTTGCCAACACTTGTTTTATTCAGATTTTAAAATAATAACCAACCTAGTGGGTATGAAGTGGTATCTCATTGTGGTTTTAATTTGTATTTCTTTAATAGCTAATGACGTTGAACATCTTTTTCATATACTTATTGGCCATCTGAACATCTTCTTTGGATAAATGTCTGTTCAAATCCTTGTCCCATTTTCTAATTGGGTTGTTAGTCTTTTTGTTGTTGAGTTGTAGAAGTTCTTTATATATTCTGGATATTACCCCCCGTGACAGTCCAAAGTTTCTTTTAGGAATCCCAAAAAGAAAAGATTATGTTCTTAAACTAATCTATTCCTATAGTTATGTTACTTTTGATTGCATTGAATTTAGTTAGGGGGCTTTTGATTAGATTACTTGATAAGATCACATTAGGGCTTTTGATTGGACTATGTCAGTCAGGCATGAGCCAGCTTCAGTCTCTCCCTTCTTGCTGGGTCTTATATAAACAGAGACACAGAAAGACACAGACACACAGATAAACAAAGCTGCCATTTTTTATCCTTTCTTGTGAGAGAGGGCTCCATCACCTACAGCTGCAGAAAGGCAGGGAAGCCCTGAGAAACAGAGAGAGGAGGCCTGGAAATAGACAAGCTATATGCCTGATTGCCCACAGCTGAGCCTCAGGAGATGGTAGATTCTGGAGGGGAAGGCAGAGACCTCGGTAGAGATCCGTGGACATCTTGCTTCATTACATGGCAGGACCCTGAGAAAGTATCTCTGCTGATGACTGATTTGGACATTTTACAGACTCAGAAATGTAAGCTTTGACCCTAAATAAAATTCCCATTATAAAAGCCAACCCATTTCTGGTACTTTGCATCAGCAGCCCTTTGGCAAACTAAGACACCCCCTAGAAGATATATGAATCTCAAATATTTTCTCTCATTTTAGAGGTCATCTTTTCACTTTCTTGATAATGTTCTTTGAAGCAAAAAAGTTTTAATTTTGATGAAATCCATTTTACCTATTTTTTATTTTGCTTCTTGTGCTATTGGTAAAATCTAAAAATCAATTGCCTACAACAAGGTCCTGAAAATATTGCCGTGTTTTCTTCTAATAGTTTTATAGTTTTGGCTCTTATATTTAGGTCACTGATCCATTTTGAATTAATTTTTGTACATGGTGAAAAGTAGAGGTCCACATTCATTCTTTTGCATGTGGATTTCCAGTTGTCCAAGCACCATTTGTTGAAGAGACTATTATTTTCCCATTGAATGGACTTGCACCCTTGTTGAAAATCAACTGGCCATAGATATGTGGATTTATCTCTGGATCTCAATTCTATTCCATTGGTCTACATGTCTACTGTTATGCCAGTACCACACAGTTTTAGTTACTGTAGCTTTGTTATAAGTTTTGAAATCTGGAAGTATGAGGCCTCCAACTTTGTTCTTCTTTTTCAAGATTGTTTTGTCTATTTGGGGCCCCTTGAAATTCCACATGAGTTTGAAGATCAGCTTTTCCATATCTGCAAAATCAAAATTTTGTTTGGTTCTTTTTTTTATAATTTCTACCTCTTTATTTTGTTCATATAATGTATTCCTAATTTCCTTTATTTCTTTGTATATGGATTCCTTTAGCTCATTGAAAATATTTAACACAGTTGTATTAAAGTCTTTCACTGACAGTTCCAATGTATGAGTTTCCTCAGTGATGATTCTAGCAAATTACTTTTCCTCTGAAAGAGCCATACATTCCTGTTTCTTTGTGTGTTTTGTAATTTTTTAAACTTTTTATTTTGAAAAAAAATTTGTACTACAGGACAGTTGCAAAAATAATGCAAACCCTATACAAAGAACTCCGACACACCACCTACTTCTCCCAGGTGCCCAGATCCACCAATTTTAACATTTTGCCACTTTTGCCATATCTCTTTGCAGCTACCATCTATACATATACCTATCTATTTATCTACCTTATAAATATTTGAAAGTAAATTGCGTATATCATACTCCTTGACATTTCCATGTAAATTTCATATGTTCAAGGATATTTATTTATATAATCACCTAAACTGCAATTATCAAGTTCAAGAAATTTAACATCGATAGAAAGCTTACAGTCTATATTCCAACTTTTCTTAGATCTCATTGTCCTTTTGAGCCTTTTCTCCTCCTTTTTTAGAGCCTATCCAGTATCATCCATTGCATTAAATTATCATTATCTCTTTAGTTTTTCTCTCTTTCATTCATTTTAGGTGCGGAAACATATATACAATATAAGTCATCCCACCCCAACCCCTTCCGAGAATCCCCTCCTGGGAAGCGGCTGTGGCTCAATCAGTAGGGCTCCCATTTACCATATGGGAGGCCCCGGGTTCGGTTCCCGGGGCCTCCTGGTGAAGGCAAGCCCGCCTGCACAGCGTGGTTAGCTGACCCAGCGAGCACGAGCAGCAAGGGGGGGATAAATGAATAAATAAATAAAATCTTAAAAAAAAAAAAAAAAAAAGAATCCCCTCCAGTGGGATCAATTACATTCACAATGTCGTGGTACCTTCACCACCATCCATTACAAGAACTTCCCCTTTACCCCAAAGAGAGGCCCTACACTTGTTTGACATTTACTCCCCTCTCCGTTGCCCCACACCCCTATACCTCAATTTCTGTATCTTTGATTTTGCATATTCTCTGATATTTTGTTTGTGGTTACCATGGGGCTTAAATTTAACATCCTAAGATGGGGCAATAAATGGATAGATGGATGGATGACAGACAGGAAAAAAAAAAAAAAGAAAGAAAAAGATAGTCTTTGCCTGTAGGAATTCAGAATATAGTTGTCATAAATAGAGTATAGGACTAGAGGTCAGAAGCCCGGCTTTTAGTCCTCGCTCTTACCAGCTATATGACTGTGAGGGGGTAAAAAATCACACACACCCTCCTTCCCCTAGCCAACCTGAGGTTTTACCAACTGTGAAATGTTTATCACACAATCTGCTCTACTTACTCCACCTGGTCATAATAGACAGTAAATGGGAAGGTCCATCACTGGCAAATAGCAAAGCACCAGTTCCATGCAGGCCACTGGCATCATTATTAGTATTTGAAACAATATTCTGGGCAACCAGCACGTAGCCATAAATAAGACAACACCAAACTGCACGGCCTCCTTAGAAATGCTGCGGGAATGCAAAGAGAAAGGCGCCTTCAGAACCACATCTGCATTCAGAGTGTCCTTCCCCCTCTCATGTCTGAGAGCAGCATCGGACTGAAGGGCTTCAGTTCCGTGCTTCTCCCGGCAAGAGAAAAAGCCACAGCCAGGATCAATCACGCTACTCCAGGCCTGGAAATGGCCACCCCCTGCGCATAGGCCTGAGGCCCCCAGCGGCCCCCAGCAGTCTCCTAACCACAGCATCCCCTTCAGAAAGAAGGACGGCCCAGCCCTCGCTACCTGCTGGCCAGTTAAGAGAGGCTGAAACAGCGGGGCTGCGTAAGGTAACTGGACAGCTGACCCACACACGGGCCTCCCGCCAGACTTCACAGACATCTTCTGTCCCCTCCTGTCCCCAGTCACAGGTCCATTTATTCCACAAGCACCAGGGTTTCCAGGCACCTGAACCAGTGCCACTGAGTTTCAAACAGCAGGTGAAAATGAGGCCATGGCAACCACTGAGGTTCTTTTCAACACGTTTTTCAGGAGGGCATGGGTTGGCCTTTCTTTTCTGGGGGAAATGACAGAATACACAAAGGCAGTAAGACTAATTCTAAACTCTGGAATGTCCACTGCCCAGTCAAGGGCTGAAAGTGAAGACACGACAGGGGAGGGGGGAAATAAAGAGGGCTGGGTTTGCAAACTAGTTCAGATGACAAAATAAGGTCTCGTGTAGGTTATACCGAGGGACAGAATGATCCTAGGCAGTGAGCTGTCCAAAGGGGAGGATGGGGGCATTTGAAATAAGGTAACTTGGCATCACATCTGATAACCCTTCTTCTCCCTGGTCTCACAGGAGCTGCCCAGCCGCCATCAGAGGTGGATTCCAGAAGCTCCGGGTTTACACTGTGACCAGCCCCCTCCGACCCAGATGACTCTTCCAGGGGTGCAACCAGCCCAAGCAGGCACATCAAGGCAATCCCCTGAGAATCTGGGATCGGGGCAAAGAGATTGAGCCTCAATTCGACTGCTCTCTTGAAGATCTGGAGGGGCTATTTACCCCCATGTGGAAATGCCTAGGAAATCGAAAGGTGGTCTGCAGTAAGAGAAAGGAGGTGGGGCTGATACAGGGACAGAAGCAGAACCAAGACAGAAAGAGGGCTTCCTGGGCTCCCTCAACACACCTCGATTCAGCCCTTCCAGGGGTCTGGGTGATCAAACCTTCCTTGGCTTCTGTGAGATACTCCAGAGACTTGGCAATAAAGTCCCAGTTTTTGTCCAACTTCTACTTATTAGCAACCAGACCTGTTCAGTCACGAGGGCCCTCATGAAGATGGTGTCCACTTCTCTACCACCCTCCTACTGAGCGAGGACACCTCACGCTACTCTGTAAGCTGATTAAGAAGACTCCAAGGTTAGAACACCTAGGGGTGTTCAAATCAGTGGGCAGTGGGAGAGGGAGGTTTTGATGCCAAAAAGAAACCCTGTACCCATCAGTGTCACCCTCCATTCTTCCCTCCCCCTCACCACCCAAGCTCCTGAGAGCCAACGACCTAATTTTTGTCTCCGTGGATTTTCATATTCCAGACATTTCATATAAATGCAATCATACAATAGGTGTTTTTTTTTTCCTATTCTCTATTTCATTGATTTCTGCTCTAATCTTTATTATTTCCATCTTTCTGCTTGCTTTGGATTAGTTTGCCCTTCCTTTCCTAGTTTCTTAAGGTGAAAGGTTACTGATTCGAAATCTTTCTTCTTTTTAACATAGGCATTTATAGCTATAAATTTCTCCCTAATCACTAATTTAGTTGTATCCCAAAAGTTTTGTATGTTGTGTTTTCATTTTCATTCACCTCAAAGTATTTTCTACTTTCTTAAACTTTCTTCTTTGATAAACTTTGATTTAGGAGTATATTGTTTAATTTCCACATATTTGTGAATTTTCCTTATTTCCTTTTGTTATTGATTTCTAATTTCATTCCACTGTAGTCAGAGAGCATTCTTTGTGGGATTTTGAGCCTTCTAAATGTATTGAGTCTTGTTTTACAGCCTAATATATGGTCTCTCCTGGAGAATACTTCATGTGCACCTGAGAAGAATATATTCTGCTGATGTTGAATGGAGCATTCTACGGAGGTCTATTAGGTCTACTGGGCTATAGTGTCATTCAAGTTTTTTACTTCCTTATCTTCTGTCTACTTGTTCTATCTATTATTGAAAGTGGAACCCTGATGTCTCCAACTCTTATAGTTGAATTGTCTATTTCTCCCCTCAATCTGTCCATTTTTGCTTCATATATTTTGGGGCTCTATTATTAGGTGTGTAGATGCGGAATTACACTTTTATCATTATAAAATGTCCTTTTTTCCTCTAGTGACAATTTTTCTTTTAAGTTCTATACTATCTGATATTAGCAGGGCCACTCCAGCTCCCTTTTAGTTACTATTTTCATGGTGCATCTTTTTCCATCCTTTTATATCCTATCTATTTGGGTCTTTGAAACTAGAGTGTGTCTCTTGTTGGCAGTATTAATTGGAACATGTTTTGTTTTTTTTTAACCCATTCTGCCAACCTCTGTCTTTTTATTGGAGTGTTTAGTCCCTTTACATTTAATGTAATTACTGATAAGGTAGGATTTAGGTTTGGCATTTTGCTAGTTGTTCTGTACATGTCTTATGTCTTTTTTGCCTATAATCCTTTACTAATGCCTTCTTTTGTGTTAAATATTTTCTAATATAACACTTCAGTTTCTTTTTGTTGTATATTTTTTAGTTATTTTCTTGGTGGTTGTCCTGGAAATTACAATTAACATCTTAGAACAATCTAGTACAGATTAATGCCATCTTAATTTCAATAGTATGCAAAAAACTTTGCCCTAATATAGCTCCATTCCCTCCCCTCCTTTGTGCTATTATTGTCTTATATGTGCTATTATATGTTTTCATATATTATAAGCCTGTCAACACAGTTTTATGATTATTGTTTTATACACTGTCTTTTAAATTAGATAGGAGGAAAAAAAGAGTTACAAACAAAAATACATTTTTACTATCTTTTAGATTTCCCTCTGTAGTTACTTTTATGGGTTCTCTTTATCTCTTGGTATGGATTTGAGATACTGTCAAGTATCCTTTCATTTCAGCCTAAAGGACTCCTTCTAGTATTCCTTGAAGGACACATCTGTTAGTGACAAATTCTCTAAGTCTTTATCTGGAAATGCCTTAATTTCTCTTTCATTTTTGAAGGATGGTTTTGCTGGATATAGAATTCTTGCTTGATATTCTTTTTCTTTCAGCATTTTGACTATGTCATCCCACTGTCTCTGGTCTCTATGGCTTCTGATGAGAAGTCAGCTATTAGTCTTATTGAGGATCCCTTGCCTGGTTAACTCTTATCCTTCAATTCTAAGCTCAACCATCTCTTCCTCCCTGAACTAGATCAGACCCCCTGGCACATGGCCTCCAGTACTCTGTATTTCTCCTCTGTAACTTTAACTAATTTCATTAATTACTAAATAATTAATGACAGAAATGACTCTATAGTGTGTATTTTATCACCAGAATGTAAGTTCTATATGGCAAGAACAAGGCCTGTCTTGTTTACTACTCTGATCTCAGATTTTCAATAGTATTTATTGAGTGAATAAATGAATGACTCTTATCCTGAGTAGGCTTAATGGCTGTCTCGAATCTTCACTCCCTATAATAGTATTATTTAGTCATTAGTGGGCAGTGTACTTCCCTGCCCCCTGACTTTGGCTCAGGGGCCAAAGAGAGGAGCCTAGGACAGCTAAACTTCACCCAACTCATATACTGCCATTTGCCAGTGGAGCCAGGGATGGTTTGTTACATGGCAATATTACCAAGGTAGATGACAAAGTTATAAGCTTGGGCAAGTTTAAAGACTGGGAGGAAGTCCTGGTCCTTCATATGGCTCAAAACTGTGTCCAAACTGATTCTATGGGTGGACCCACCCTCCTTCCTCAGACTTATAGAATAAACTTCTACATAATTCTACAGCCCTACAACTGGGAACCCATTCTCTAGTACCCAACCACCAGCCTTCTGGAACAGCCCAAAGTGTATTAAGCACCTAGTGCAGTGCCAGGCACACAGTAGGTGCCTGATAAGAGTTAGCCCCCATCTTCCTCCACATACCCTCTCACCAACTCTACCCCTAGGACTGAGAGTTCATCTTCACAGCCAGAAAGTCTGCAGTTCTTTCTCTGCTGTAAGGCTGGATGGGGTACACCCTACTATGCCCGAGGGGCTGACCCTTAGTACTGCTGCAACCAACACCCCAGGCTCAGTTGAAGAGCAGGGGACAGAGAAAGGGGCAGGCAAAGCATGCCTCCTTACATTGTAACTCTGATTCAATATAGGATCTAAAATTGTATTTATTCACTTAATATTTATTACTGCCTATTTCAAGGAGAGCTTGAGGCAGCTCAGGGGCTAAACACAATTTAGAAAAAAATAATAAACAACTTAAGGATCAAAGAGAACAAAGGCCACACAGATCAAACTGAGCAACATATTTGACTCTAAGCTTTCCAGCAGCCACAGACACAAGGCAAGCAGATGGGTTATAGACTTCAATATAAAATCAAAGCAGCAGCCCTCAAGTCTGAATATGAACCCTACTCCAAAGCAGCTCTAAGACAAATAGGACACTACACACACCAAAGTGGAGAGACCCCAATCCTAGTAATAACCAACATCCACAAACCAAAGACTGTCGAAATGCTTTGTAGAGGACTTCTCATGTAATCCTCACAACGAGTCAGTCACCATTACCACTCCTTTTGTACAGATGAGGAAACCGAGACCCAGAGAGGCAAAGCAAGTGGAAGTGGTGGTGCCAGGATGAAAACCCAGCAAGTGTGAATCCGGAGCCCGAGCCCTTAACCTCTAGGCAGTCCAGCCTGCTTTGCTCATTCATGCTGGACCCATCCTCATCTCCTCAGTCCGTGAACATGAGCCTCTGGCTCGGAACTGCCTACAGGTCAGCCCCACTCCCTTGTGAGGCCTCATTCCCCACACTCCTGAAGATTTCCTGTCCCGAGCCTGCCCATCGCAGGTCTTATCTGTTTGTCAATCCCTGTGGACAGCTTCCCAGGATTCCTACCTGCTGATGTTGCCTAACTTTTGCAGATGCATCTTACCTTCCTACCCTCACTTAGACTTGCACCCTAGCACATTCCCTTGCTAGCTCAGTCCTCCCATGACTACGTGAACTTCTAGCTTTCTGTCCACCCCCCTCCCCCATGCCTGTCCCAGATCCCAACACTTCATGCTCTAAGAGTCCATGTTCTACATTTGTAAGCAGAGCTCACTATTGAGAATAACTGTGTGGTGCATCTCCTCGAAGGCAATGACTCCTGCAGTGCAAACCTTTAACTCCTAAGTGAGCTGCCGAGTGAGCCCTACATCAGGTCTGCACCAAGCAAGTTGAGTCCTGGATGCCCCCTTGGCCTGTCTTTTCAAACCCTGGCCTCAGAGAGTGACCTGGATGGACATTTTCAATTCTGCTAAGGCAATTTAAATTTCATATAGTTCCTTCTTGCTCCCACCCAAGTTTTCCCCTTTGCCAGATTAGTTCCCAGTCACCCTGTTAAGAGGCCCCCCTAAAGGTTGACTCAGTTTACCATATGACATCCAAGCTTGAAGATGGGTTTGTGGGAAGTCTGAGGCTGCTCCAGCCCACAAAGCCCTTTTGTGCAAAAGCAGTAGAGATGTCCCTTCTTGGAGGCGTTTCACTTCCACCTGTTTGAAAACTGTGTAATAAACTGATAATGTTAAAACAAGATGCTTCATGTCCCTTTATTAGAAAATCTCCATAATAAGCCACACCAACCGAAGGCCTCATCCATGCGGTGCCCTTTTATGGCATTCAAACTGCAAGTGACTCTGGCAAACCCACTCTGTCCATGACCACCTACAGATCCAGCCTAAGCAAGATACCCACAGTAGCTACCCATTAGTCAGGTCTCATGAGAGAGAGAGAGACATATGGTGAAGAACCATGTCTTGTTTCTGCTTAGCTGAAGTCAAAGCGCCAGGTCCTAGCGAGTCCAGAGAGTGGAGGAGGCCTTTAGGTCTAAGCCAGGGTCATTAGAGGCCATGAATTGGCTTCTGCAAATGAGGCCAAACCTTCTGCACATTCCAGCAGGATTAGAAATGGCAGACAGCAAAAGGCAGGTCCCGTAGGAATCAGCTCTCAAAGAAGACCAGGGGTGGAGGGGAGGAAAGAAAACTGAGAAAATAAGGGCCAATTTGGCGGCTGCTCCGAGACACAGCTTGGACTGACTTTTACCATTTGGGGTTAGAAATAATTTCACATTCATCTGTGACCTTTTCCTGGTGATCTTCACCCATGGCACCTTCTCCTTGATCAAATACTTCCCCAGACCTTGACATTAACAAGGACAAGCACTGTGACAATTCAGAGACCAACTGAAATTAGGTCATTTCCTGTCACTAATCCGTGTGATTCGATGACATTAAAAAAGAAGCCAGATGAGAATTCATTTCCCTTTTTACTTTTAAATGAGGCCCCACTTAAAGCAGAACAATTTAGATGTTGAGCCTTCTTAAGCAAACGGTCCCTAAGGGACGGTGTGAAAGAGCTTTGGATCTAACCCTTGTTTTCTGATCACCACACTAAACATCCCCTCACTTAATCCCTCTACCCTCGACATTAAGGAGCAGAGAAAGGGGCCCGGTTTCCAAAAATTGAGCCCAAAAAACAACATACACTCCCACATTTCACCTTCTAAATTAAGCCAGTGTTCTCTATTAACTTTCCACTGGGGACTGAGAGAAAACTGTTTCAAAGCTGGGAACTAAATTTTAAAGTTAGGAGGAAAAAAAAACTCACCAAGCCCAAATGTTTGAAGTAGTTTTGCCACAAACCTTTAAAGTTAGATCTAAAGTGACAGCCCATTTGAGAGTTCACCTTGTCAGCCCAGGAATGCAGGTGTCCAAATGGGTCTTAGAGATCAGGGATTTTTTAAAGGCAGCATCTACCCTGAGTTTTGGCAATATAAAGGGAAAACACCACTAAACTTTTTTTTTTTTTTTTTTAAAGATTTTATTTATTTATTCATTTATCCCCCCCCTGCTGCTTGTGCTCGCTGGGTCAGCCAACCACGCCATGCAGGCGGGCTTGCCCTCACCAGGAGGCCCCGGGAACCGAACCCAGGGCCTCCCATATGGTAAACGGGAGCCCCACTGATTGAGCCACAGCCGCCTCCCAACCACTAAACTTTTGGTTCTGGTAGATGGAGGCACTGTGTCCACCAGGGTTCTCTGGCTGCAAGCAACAGAAGCCAAGCCGGGCTAACTTAAGCGGAAAGGAATTTGCTGGAGAGATATGTAGAAGGGGACAGGAACCCTGGTGGTGGCAAAGGTCTCATCGTCAAAATCTCAACAGCTGCCACTGCTGGAATAAGTGGCTCAATAATATCCTTTACCTCCTTGCTTCACTCTGAAGTCACAAATCCCAGAAGGAAAAGCCTGAATAGCCCAGCCTGGGCTGAGGTCCCACCTCTTGATCTGGGTGACGGCTACATGGGAGTGTTCACTTTGTAATATTACAAGCAGTTTACTTGTGATTTGTGCGTTTTCATATGTCAGAGACCAACTGAAATTGGGTTGTTTCCTGTCACTAATCTGTGTGATTTGGTGACATTAATAAAGAAGCAATACCTAGCCCATGACCCAGCAATTCTACTCCTAAGGGAAATAAAACATACAAGAGAAATAATATATATAAGAGAAATGAAACATGTTAGAGAAAACACAAATCAACAAAAAGACTTATAGCCATATAAGAAAGAGAAAAGAAAGACTTACTGCTTCATTCATAATAACCCCAAACTAAAAACAGTCAAGGGATCCATCAATAGATGAATGGATAAACAAATTATACACTTTCATACAATGGCATACTACTCAGCAATCAAAAAGGAAGCAAGTACTGATACATGCAACAACAGAGATGAATCTCAAAAACAATAGGGTGACCCATGCACGGGTGCGCCACCAGGCCCCATGCGCGGGTGAGCCACTAGGCCCTGCGAGCCACGCAGCAAGATGATGACATAACAGGAGAATGACACAAGGGAGAGCCAAAATGAGATGTGCCGAAAAACCAGGAACTAAGGTGATGCAGGTGGTAGGATGCCTCTCTCCCACGTCAGAGATTCCAAGGATCAAATCCCAGTGAAAACAGGAGGAGAAGGATGAGAAGAGGGGGCAGGAAATGGACACAGAGAGTTGCCCAGTGAATGGACACAAAACAGCAAAAACGGGGGGGGGGTGTAGAAATGGATAGAAGTAAATAAATAAATAAATCCTTTAAAAACATGTATAGGGGAGGAAGATATGGACTATAGTTAGTAGTAATACTCTGACGATGCTCTTTCATGATTTGTTAACAAATCACAACAATGCAGGGTGTTTGGGGGAGGGGGGCGTGATGTGTGGGAGCCCTGTATGACGTTATGCCTGTTTGTTTTGTAAGTTCACTGAACACTTATAGTTTATGTATGTTCATGTATGAATGATATACTTCAATAATTTTTTTTTTTTTTTTTAAAGTAAGATCCTGGAATTGGTAGTTACAAAAAAACCCCCAAAACAATAGGCCAAGGGGGCTGGTATAGCTAAGTAGTTGAGTGCCTGCTTTGCATGTGCAAGGTCCAGGGTTCAATTTCTGGTACCTCCTAAAAACAAAACAACACAAAACAAAAACCAATATGCTGAGAGTGAGAGAAGCCTTTCAGAAAAGAGAACATACTACCTGATTCCATTTATATGACATCCTAGTACAAGCAAAACTAATCTACAGTGGAAAAAAATCAGAATAATGGCTGATTCTGGGGAAGTGGGGCAGGAGTTGGCTGGGATGGGGCATGAGGGAATTTCTGGGGTGACAGTCATGTTCTCTGACTTGACAAGGGTTTGAGTTGCATGGATGTATGCATTTACAGGCACACCTTGGAGAAATTGTGAGTTCGATTCCAGACCACCCCAATAAAGTAAATATCAAAATAAAGCAAGTCACACGAAGATTTTGATTTGCCAGTGCATATAAAAGTTATGTCTACACTATACGAAGTCTATAAAGTGTGCAATAGTGTTAAGTCTAAAAAACAATGTACATATTTCAATTAAGATGTGACAGAGATACAGAGTGAGCACATGCTGTTGGAAAAATGTTGCCGATAGACTTGCCCGAGGCAGGGTTGCCACAAACCTTCAATTTATAAAAACACAGTATCTGTGAAGTACAGTAAAATGAGGGATGCATGTGTCTGAGCTCATCAGATAGGACACTTAAGATAGGTGTATTTCATTGTATGCACATTTTACCACAAAAGAAAAGAAAGGAACCATAAACAAATCCTGAACTTTAGTTAATGATAAGCTTGCTGAAGCGTTTGGCTGTTCTGTTCATCACTATTAAGGTCATGAAAAGGCAAGCCACCAAGTGAGGGAAGTATTTGCAACACATAATAGACAAGTGACTGGTACCAGAATATGAATATGTGGAGCTCTCCTATGATTCAATAATAACGTAATAGAAAAATGAGGAAAGGAAAGTCCAGGGATGTAAATGAGGAAACACAAATGGTCCACACACATACCCAACCTCAGTTGTCATCAGAGAAATGCCAATTTAAAGCACAACGATATCCTCAGTGGTTTCCCCTCACCTTTTGGTCTCAAAAACCCTCTACAATTTTAACAAAAATATTGAAGACCCCAAAGAGCCTTGTGTTTATGTGGGTTATAGCCATCTATGTTTCCCTTATCCGAAATTAATACCTAGCATGCTCCAGTGACTTCTACCTTTCTAGTTTGAAAACTGGTAATAATATATAGCTTTGAAAGCATTCATAATGTCAACATTGAAAATATCCAGTTCTTTTTTCTGTAACTCTGTGTGATTGTACTCAAAAGGATGACACAACTAAAGTGATATCACTGTTCCATTAAAAAAAAAAAAAAAAGCACAACGAGATATCGGTTCACATCCACCAGGTCGTCAAAAGTTTAACGCGTGGATGACACTAAGCACTGGTGGGGATGTGGAGGAACAAGCACTCTGACCTACTGCTGCAGGCTCTGGAAGCACCTGGGCATTATCGAGGCAAGGTGAGGATGCACAGAACCTAAGGCCTCATAAGCTCACTCCTAAGTATACATCCTAGAGAGATCTACACCTGGAAAGGATGTCTGTAATAGTAAAAAAAAAAAAAAAAAAAGCGGGACCAACCCAAATATCCATTCATGTCAAATAAACAAATTGGTACATTTACAGTTCTGGGTATAAAGCCATGAACAATGAATGAGCCAGAGCTACACGCAACAAGATGAATCTCAAGAACACGCAAACACAAATTTAACTATTAAAAAATGGAATACAGCATGATTCCATTTATAAAAGTTCAAAAGCATGCAAATCCAAACAATGTATTGTTTAAAGATGTAAACCTATGTGGTATAGCTAAAAAGAACAGCAAGTTCATGAATGCAACAAAATGTCAGGCTAGCATCTCCTCTAGGGGTGAGGAAGAAGGAAGCGCCACTTAAAGAAGGGTATAAAAGCAGTTTCTAAAGGGCTGGTGACATGCTATGTCTTAAGCTGGGTGGGCATATGCCGGCTTAATTATTATTCTTTACACTATATATATGTCTTATATGGTCTTTTGTATATGTAATTCACAATAAAAAGTTCTTTAAAAAAATCAGTAACTTTCTTATATTCCCACAATAACCGGTTAAAAAATAAAATTGAAAAACAGAACCTATTCCCAAGAGCAACAAAATCATAAAATACCTAGGAACAAACTTAGCAAGAAAAGTACACAACCTCCATTAAGAAAACTATGAAATTTTACTGGGTCATATAAGAGAAGAGATGATAGAAAAGAAGATGTGAAAAAAATAAGGCACAGACCATTTTCTGGGTAAGAAAACTCAATACATTTATTATTTTATAAATTTTATGTAATTCCACACAAGATCCTAATGATATTTGGAAAGAAGCCAGGAAATTATCTTAAATTTCACAGGAAAGAATGAATAAATAGGCAAGCATAAACAAGGACATTCTGAAAAAAAAAAAAAAAAAACACCATTGACAGGTATTAAATATATAAGGTCATAATAAAAATCTGGTGCTAGAGGAAAAATAGATAAGATTAATGAGAAAAACAGAAAGTCTGGAAACTAATATAGATGTTTGTAAACTATAACACAGCTAACATTTAAGGTCAGTTGGAAAGAAGAGGAAAGGATACCCCAAAACCTAGTTTCTGGGGCCTGGGAGGCAAAGGGATAAGGGAGGAGGGAGACGCCCACTATATGCTATTTTGGACCTTTTGGATTTTGAACATCACTGTAATGCATATCCAAAAAAATTAATTAAATTTAAATTTAAAATATTGTTAGTGGGGAAAGAAATTGATCTGAAAGAATGGTCAACAATTTGGAAAGAAATAAAATCAAGGTCTTACCTCACATCATAAACCAAAGTCTGTTTCAACTGGATTCAAGTTGAGTGGAAAGGCTGAAACCAAAAACAAACAAACAGAAGAAAATACAGGTGAATATTTATCTGACCTAGGGCTGGGGAAGACTTTACAAAACCAAAAGCAAAGGAAGAAATAAAAAAATGAAAGGACTGATGGACTTAACCCTGTAAACATGAAAAACTTCTCCATGTTTTAAAAAAGTCCAAACCAAACGAAACATAAACACCATATTGAGGAAAAAACGATTTGCTACATATATGTCAGTCAACACTCGTATGGATGAGTAGACATAAAATGCAGGTTATAAAATGGTTTCTATATCACGATCTCAATATTAAAACATTGAGCTGTGGCTATCATGGAGGATGGGATGACAGATTTTTATTTTCTTTGGGCTTTTCTGCATTTTCTAAAGCTTCCGTAATGAACATAAATTACTTTTATTATTCAAAAAAAAGGGGTTATTATTTTTAAGAAGTGCAATGTCAAGGTCAAGCAACATCTGAGGCAGAGGGTCCAGTTCTGGTTGAGGAAGGTGCCTGCTGACCACGGGGTCTGAAAAATGAGGCCCACAGAACACCTAGGGACTCTACAAGAACTGCTGAAAGAGGGGTGGCCTTCTCCCCCGAGGAAGAGGACACAATGGGGAACCTGAGTCACCATGGAAAAGGGAAGGCTCATTTGAGATGGCCCCAAGGAGACAGACTCAGAGGCAGAGAGACAACGAGGCAGATTTCAGCTTGAAAGAAGGAAGTCTTTCCACCTATATGAGCTGCTCCTAAATGCAAAATGTTATTCAGTGAGCTCCCCGTCAGACTGCCCGTAAAGCAGGGATGATGAAGGAAAGGCTTCTCATGTCAGGAAGGGGTTAGACTAGATGACTTTTTATTTATTTACTTACTATGTGTACTGTGTGATCCATGGATTCAAAAAAAAAAAAAAACAACAACAAAAAAAACTTATTCTAATAACATATATACAAATTAAAATTTCCCCTTTTAATTCACATTCAAGTATACAATTCAATTCTGTAAATCACATTCACAATGTTGTGCTACCATCAGCACCATCCATTACCAAAACTTTTCCATTGTTCAAAGTAGAAACTCTGTACCTTTTAAGCCTGAACCCCTAACCCTGAGGCCTGGTAACCCATAGGCTACATTGTGACTCTATGAGCGTGCTCATTCTAATTATTTCCTATCAGTGCAATCATATAATATTTGTCCTTTTGTGTCTGGCTTATTTCACTCAACGTGACGTCTTCAAGGTTCATCCCTGTTGTCACGTGTATCAGCTGCCTCCAAAAGATAATCTTACCCTTTCCACCAATCTTGATCATTCTGTTCAATAAAAATTTGATCTTTCAAAAATGTTAATTTCTAATTATATAAGTACTTCTCCTCTTAAGAACTTAAAACAGAAGTGTACACTTAAAACGAGTGAACTTTGTAGTATATAATTATACCTCAAGAAATCTACTTTAAAAACTTAAAGCATCACAAATAAGGCTAAATTTCTCTTTGCCCCACCTTCCAATCCTAGTCTCCTCATTTTTCCTGGAGGTAACAGCTATGATAAGCTTGGAATGCATCTTTCCAGATGTTTTTATAAGCTCTTACATTTACGTGTGTGCATAGAGGACTAATGTGTAGCCATTTACACAAATGGCATCACACTGTATCACTTTGCAACTTGCTTTCTTCACCTTATAATCTTAATGATTCATCCACGTTGTCACATAAAGTACTAATAAAATCCACTTCAAAGCCGCATAGTATTCCAAGGTATGAAAATACCAGTTTGGCGATTCCACCACCAGCGAACATTTAAACTGTGCACAGCAATTTGCCACCGCAAACTGCCGCAGACCGTCCCAGAACTTGCCACCCTGTGCACGTGCACTGGTTTCTTCAGGGCAGAGGCTAAGGGGTAGAATCACTATGTCGCAGGTGTGGGAACAGTTTTAAAATTGTAACACATCCATCGTGGCACAGTTTTCCAAGCCCCACATCCCATGATGTTATAAATCTGATCCCTATAAAACTTCTTCTTGTCAGTCTCAGCGCAGCTTTTGGCCCACGTGGAGTCCGTGTGCCTTGATATTGCTCCACTGCTCTCCTTCCCGGTCACATCACCTAATGCGGAGTCAGGCCACCCCATCATCAGCAGCATTCAAGCACAGGCGCCAGTCACCCGGCTGAGAGGATCCCAAAGGGCAAGGAGGCCCTTCTCACGCCAAGACGCTGTGTCTCTGAGTCAGAGGATGCCAAAGCACACCGCTGTCCACGAGCGACAAGGGGCAAGAGCAGGAGGAACCGCCGCCAACCCTGGCATCGACTCATCTGCTGGGTGAAATGTACCAGCACGTGAACTGGGCAGGAGCGCGGCTGAGTGAGGCAGGCAGAAGGGCCGCTCCCCTCCAGGTGAGCCCACCACCAACTTCGTAGGACACCCTCCGTGGCCACTGCCATACGCAACTGACTGATTGTCCGTGGTATAAAAAGTACTTTTCCATCAGGTGCCAAGTAGGCAATTGCGGTCTTACATAAGGTGCTGCAGTATTTTTAGCAGCATATATCTGCCACGTGGAAGGAGGAGCCGCTCTCCCGGTGAATGCCACCTCCTTTACGGGCTGGTTAGTCCTTGAAATGCCGGTGTTTTGCAGGAGCTCGCCACTGTCAGAGGACAGAGGGTGTCTGGGCCGGGGACTGCAGCACCAGCAGATTCCGCTGTTTCTCCAGGCCAAACTGATGCCACCACCACCAACCAGCAGCAGGCGCTACACATCGCCTCGCTTACCCTCCCCGAGCATCTCGGCAGCCAGAAAAGGGCCACATTGGAGACTCGGCCGGCCGAACCCACCTGGCCACCTGCTAGCTAAGCGAGCGCTCCCCAAAGCCAGCAGAGAGGAAGGGGCAGAAGGAGATCAGAGCAGGACCTGCTTCTACTCCCCACCCCCATCAACTCCCACCTGTCACAAGAAGTCTAAGGTTCCAAGTACAGGGCAGCCGAAGGTGCGTTCTCACTTATGGGGGGACCGGCACGTCTGTATTCACTTCCTGTTCTGGTAAATTCTGTTGAAGAATAGCATTCACACAGGGAGGTGCGCCTAGCTAGGCAGCGTGAACAGCAGCACGCAGATGCAGAGACCAAACGGTGCCAGCAACCCAGAAGCCCCATCGTGCTTCCGGGAAGCCACTGCCCCGACACGTAACACCTTAAATTCGTTTTGCCTTTTTTGCACTTTACATAAATAGGATCATACAGTCCACGCTCACGTAGGTCTTGGCATTATGTTAGAGTGATTCATCCACGTAGTTGCATGTGATTGTAAATTGTTCATTCTCACTGCAATCTAGCGTTCGACTGTGGGAATATATCCCCACATTTGTCCATTCCACTGCTGGTGGACATTGGGTGTTTTCCAGCGGGGGTTATTACAAATAGTGCTGCTATGAACATTCTAGTACATGCCTTTTCACTGTTACTTTTTGCCCATCATAAGATACGGAAAGTTGAAAATCACTACTTTAAGCCTCAAATCTTGGGAAAGCCCACCTGTCCCACTTCCCCAATTCACTTTTCATCCTTTAAACACAACCCTTCGACTGTCTACAAAGTATCAAGTAAGCAGCACTGGACAGAGGAGCCAGGCTTCCTAAATCTATGGCCCAACCCTACCACTTACTTGCGTGTGTCCTTGGGCAAGCACTTAACTTCTCTGGCTTCAGTTTCCTTACCTTTAAAATGGGGATAACAAGAGTACTTCTAACTTCATTTGGTTGAAGATTAAATAAGAGAACAGAGTCCGCACACAATAAGCACTCAATCAATGTTAATAGCTCGGGTTATTGCCAAAGGTGCCCTGTTTTTCTTAGCTCCCTGAGGCCCCTGCTCTGGGTGGACCCTAAAGGGATGTCTGTGAGCAAGGTCCTCGCAGAGGAGGAGACGGCACTGAAGACAAACAACTTCACCGTCTCCTCCAACTGGAGCAAAGCTGCACGGAGGAGCCCCCACCTCCCCACCAAACACGCCAGGCCGCTCCCCTGGCCTGCTGCCTCTCCAGGCAGCCAGAATGTGCCATGGTCACAGCCACTGTCCTTTTACCCACAGGGCAAAGGATTTCACTCAAAATGTGACCTAAGCCAGAGTCACTCTTCCAGAGTCACTGTTAATGGGGTGCCAGAAGCCCAGTGGCAAATTGCCAGGGCACCGACAGTGCCCCAGAAAATGCTGCCTGAGAAACCTTTTTCAAAAAACAAAGTCTATGCAAAAGGAGAATGAAGAGGAATATTTTAGTTTTTTCAGGTGACAAAGACAGAACAAGCCCCTCGACGCAGAGAGTGCCCAGACCTAGGAGCAGGAGACTGGGGCCTCACACTACTGGTTGCCATGACAACCGTATTTCACAGCAGGAGCTCATTTTCATAGACAGTGACCTGAGGAGAGAAGGGAGGGATGGCTCCTAAAGTAACTTAGCAGAAGGCATTACTGTTTGGGGGTTTGGGGTTCTGTGGAGCCAAAAAAAGTATTTAAAATTGGCTTAAAGGAGAGAAGTGACCCAAGGGCCCATCACTTTGACCCAAGGTAAGACCACATTCAGCCTGTTTCAAGGCCTCCTGGCGATGTCACAGCCTCCCTGAGTCACAGTTTCCACCATTAACCATCTATTGTGCTACAAAGTCCTTTCCTGGAGACCAGTGGGCCTCCAAGCAACCAACTGATCAGGCCGCTAGTACTTCCTGTACACCTGGGCCAGGTGTGGGGGGCGGGGCGGTGGCAAAAACATGTAACACATGCACTGAGGACAGAAGCATACATTCTCCTGGACAAACAGCAAATCCTGGTATATAAAAACAGCCCTGGGACTCAGGCAGACTTGAGTTCCCACCCCCGCCGTGCCGACCCACAAGCTGTGTGAGTCAGGCTGGGCTCTGGACCAACCTGAGTTTGTGTCCTCCTGGGCAAAATGAGGACAGCGATCAGATCACCTGCGTTCCCAAGTGGCGCGAGGACAAACAAAACAAGAAAAGACAAGACCGGCGTGCAGCCCCCATATCATGGCTGCTCAGTAAACAGCTGCCGTGGCCAAGAGCCGGGAAAGCATATCTCACACCCGTGATACAATCGGGGGCTAATAGCAGAGAACAAACTGTTAAATTGTGTGGCACAAACTATAATCCATCCATCAATACACACGGTAGGAGTGCACACGCATGGACACAATGCAGGAGGGAGGGGGAGTTTGTAGTGGAACCTGAAGGATAAGAGAGCGGTCTGGATTCTTTTCTTGAAATGTGTACCTGGCCTTGGGGATCCAGAGAGCAAGGGAATAGCAATCAAGGACACGAGGGGACATGAGCTCAGCAAGCAGACAGCTGCAGACGGTGGACAGAAGGGTATAGCAGAGACTGCCAGGGGAGGGGCTATGGTCCAGCCTGGGGGAGGTGAGCAAAGGTTTCCCAGGAAAACAGCACCTGAGCTGAGGCCAAAGGGTAAGGGCAAGGGGGCCTAGGGAGGTAAGAAGTTGAGGGACTGGACATTGGCTGGAGAGGGCAGGGTCACATGACTGGAACTGAGATTTGCGTTTTAGGAAAGCAGTATCCAGGGACCATTAGTCTGGAGGCAACGTGCCAGTGCTGGACGGACTGTGGGGGGCAGAGGAGCCTCCATCCTCTGGCCTGAGATGATCAAGGCCTGGAGTAAGCCAGTCACAAAGGGGAAGGGAGAGGCACAAGGGAGACTTGAGAGAAAAGTGTAGTGTGACTGAGAACGAGGGAAAGCCACTGATGGAGAGGAAAGCTAAGGCAGCTGCCTAGAGAAGATGGCATCCAGCCTTAGACATATTTCATTTGGGGTGACACTGGGGTACCCGAGGAGGGGCAGAGACAGAACTGGGGCTAGGAAATGGATGGGGAAGGCCTGAGGACACTCCTCCCCCTGCCCTCCCCCAGCAAGCTCCCTGAGGAGCTATATTGGACCTCAGTAAAGAGGGAAGGGGGGTCAGAAAAGAAGAAACAATCAAGAAATAAGAACAAAGCTAGGAGTGAGGCATGCCCCAGAAATAACAGCAGAGGCTGGGGCTCCAAGGAGGACCCAGGCACCAAAGGGACCACTACTCAGGCAGAAGGAGGCAGGGCCCACAAGGGAGCAGTGTTCGGAAATGATGACTTTCCAGAAAGCAGTTTCAGCAAAGCAGTGAGGCCATGGCCAGGCTGCAGAAGATTGAGGGAAGTGGGAGCCAAAAGGCAGGCAGGAGGTGCAGGGCACTTGTTGGGAAAATGTGACATGACAGACAAGAGGAAGGGAAGCTGGTGACTCAAAGCAAGTTTTTTTTACCTTCTAGAGATGGGAGGTCGAGTGGGTATCAGAGGCAGGGGTGGAAGAGCCTGGACACACCTCTCAGAGGTGTGGGGCAGGGGAGGAGCAGGGGCCCAAGCACAGTTCTGGCTCTGCCAGTGCCCTAACCAGGATCTTCAGGGACCCTGGATTCCCCATGCCCCCAGACCGTTGGGAGGATCAAGGGGGAAGCACCATTCCGGGCCCCTTTGAAGGAGGGTCTCACTGATCATTCTCCCAATCCCCCTTGCTCTGATCCTACTGAAGATGGGGTATCACCTGCAGCATCGCCCCTCTCCCCAGAGCAACTACTGGGGGTGGCACGGACCACGTAGGTGGATGAGCAGCCCGCCCCGCGATCACCCAGGGGTCCCCAGAGAGGATGGCTTCTATGCCAGCAGCGCAGGTGTCCAGGGCACCACCGGGAGCCCGGATGCGGAAGGCAGTGAGGCACCCTGGATGAATTCAAGCACTTCCCCAAAGCCTTCGGCCTGGGAAAAAAACAGGTGGGCCTCACTGCTGGGAGTGGGCTCCGGGGAACTAGAAAACACACCAGGGGCAGGATTCTAAAGGCCCAAAAAGGAAGGCAGGGTGAACCGCGGAATCCTGGCTTAGAAGTTGGATATACCCCATTCCCTCACTCACACACCTCTGGCCGTCAACGAGCCCTCGGAAATCCCACTCCTAACCCAAATATCCAGGCCCAAGACCACCACAGCGCCCCCCAGCCCAAGCTTCGGGATGCTGGATCCCCACCAAAGGCAAGGCCAAGTGCGGAGGGCCAGCGGCGTCCGCCCCAACCGGGCGCCCGCGCGGGCCCTGGCGACCGAGGGGTACCGAGGCCCCTCCCGCCCGCACGTGCGCGCCCCGGCAGGCGCTGGGTAAACACGGCACCTGTGGCCTCGCTCGCCGGGAACGCTCGCCCCAGCGCCGCCTGGTGACTGCCGCCGCCCTAGCGCGCCCTCTGGCCGCCCCCTCCCCCACTGCCGCCCCCGCCGCGCCCCCGCGGCCCCCGAGCTCGGGCGCATGGCGGGCTCCCCTGAGCGTCCCAGCCAGGCTGCTGGGCAGGGGCGGAATGCAAACCTTTGCGGGGCGCTGGACGCGGCGGCGCTGCCCCGGCCAGGCCAGGAGCAGCCCCAGGCTCCGGACGAAGGCAGCAGCGGGCGCGGCCGGGGAGGGGAGGCCAGCGCCAGGCCCTGCCCGCGCCCCGCCGGCCCCCGGGACTCGCCCCCGCCCCGAGCTCAAAGGGCTCCCGGCTCCCACCCGCCGTTCCCGGGCCGCCCTGCGCGCTCCCCCGGCCCCCGCCACGGAGCCAAACGCACTTCCCGGCCCTCAGACACTGGGCCCCGAAAGGGGGGCGGCCCCACTTTAGACAGCTTTACCTTAGGGTTCGGCCCTGGCCGGCCGGGCGCGCTCCCTGGCTGCCCTCTGGCGGCGGCCGCGGGTAGCCTGGCGCCCGCCCCGCCCCGCCCCGCCCCTCTCCGACCTGGGACCTGTTGCCGCAGCCTGGAGAACCTGGCTGGAGGTCACCTGGTGTATCGGCCAGGGCCATCCTCGCCACGGAACAGGTCTCAGCGGGCACTTCTTTTATTGGATAACAGACATCTCTAACTTTAAGCAGTTTAAAGTCCACAAACACAAACCCAATACCTGCATTCAAAAAATGACCCATTCCTAACAACCCCAGGGGGCAAAAGGAGGCCAGGGATGGGTTCTGGGGCCTGGAATAGTACCTGGCACCAGCTAGAGCTCAATAAATATTTGCTGAATGAATGCATGCTCCACTGATGGAGGGACAAACCAAGGCTACTTGCTACAGTCACTAAAGGATCCACTGCTAAAAGCTAAGGCACTTACCAGCTGGGTGTCTTGGCCCACCGTTTCAAAAACAGATGCCGATGATCTCCATTTCCACACTGAGCCTCTGTGATTGGCTGTGTACCCAGGTAGGGAGGGAATGGAAGGCTAATGCCAAGCAGGCAAGTATTAGACCCCCAAAAATTCTTAAGAAATAATTTCCTGATCTAACTGTGGCAATCAGTAGGTGAGTGAGAGCTGAATCTGGGAGTCCTGGTTTCCAAACTCCCACAGGGGCTCCCCCACCAGTACCCCACAGTATTCCTGGGGCAGAGCTTCTTTTGGGGTTGGATCTTCCTTGGACCTGTATCTTTGGGAAGGTGAGCATACCTCTCTAAGCCAGTGCTGTCTAGTAAACGTTCATTTGTGATGGAAATGTTCTGTATCTGTGCTGTCCACTAGCTGCATGTGGCTAGTGCAACTGAGAAACTGAATTTTTAGTTTTAGTTAATTAATTAAAATTCATTAAATTAATATAGTCCCATGCAAAATGTGACTGTGCAAAATGGAGATGATAATAGTCCTGTTGTGAGGATCAAATGAGAGCAGGTAGATAAAGCCCCTGGCCCAAGGCTTGGCTCCCTGTAAACCACTTGGCAGCAGCTATTGGTGTCACCGTCATCACCATCATCACCTTATTAACCCTAGAAACTGAAGGTTGATGGGGATACTACAGGCTCCTCATGCCACGGCCTGGTGACAGAGCACTCATCCTCTCTGGCATGACCCAGCCTCCATTTGGACAGTTGACCACCAAAATAAGGTTTATACCCTGACATGAAGTTGCCTCCCTCCAGCACCTCCTCCCGGCCCAGACAAAGCTAACCTCTTCCAGCTCTGGGTTAGCTGGAGTATTAAAGTTTTCAACAGGCCTCACCCCAACAAGATGGTGGAGGGAGACGCTTAAAGACTGGGTGCTTGGAATAACCAGAAAGAACTGGCAGAAACATCTTACACAAAGCTCCAGGAAAGAGTGAAAGGACTGCAGTAACAGGGCAAGCGCCGAGTCAGGAAAAAAGCTACTTAAAAGTGGTGGGATCTCCTAGCACCCTGCCTGGCCCTTCCCTACCCCTTGCCAGCTTGGTGCAGAGCCAGCCTGCTCCCACTACAGATTCCTGGTCCCAGTTCCAGGAACAGAGTAACCTTCCTGCACATACTGGCCCAGTCTGTCTGGTGGTGGCATGAAGGACTTGCCGTCCCAGAATTTATGTGTAGTAGGTAGTCAACCAAGCAGAGCACTCCTATGGAATGCTGTGAGAGAGCAGCCAAGTGGCTGCCTGGGCCGAGGGATTGCTGGCTGTAGGACAAACAGTATAGTGTCTCGGACCAGAAGGAAACTTTCCTAGGGAAGAGGGGACCCTTGTAATGCAGTAAACAAGCGGGGCATGGGAATTCCTAGGACCACAAGAGCATGCCCAAGATGTGCATAGAAAGGATCAAGGAGACCCACACACTTTGGCCTGGAGCTGTTTTCTAAACCCATGGTATGGATAAGCCCTGTGAAGGAGAAAACTTGCACAAGTCACTGCAAAGATACGAAAGGTGTTTTCTTTTTTCTTTTTCTTTTTTATTTTTCTTCCTTCCTTCCTTCCTTCCTTTCTTTCTTTCTTTTTTTTTTTTTTTTTTTTTTTTTTCTTAATTAGCTTCTGGCATTTAAGGAAAGCTCTATCGTAACACTAGCTAAATACAATCTTAAAGAACAGAAGCTTTAGACCAGGGGTTCTTAACCTTTTTCGTTCCACAGACCCCTCTGCCAGTCACGTGAAAGCCACGGACCCCTTACTAAGTCCACACTATACTGTGTATTATTTAGTAATGTATCACACCCGCACCAACACGTCACCACAATAATAATGTGAATTTCAAATCAAGCTCACAGACCCCTGGTTAAGAACCCCTGCTGTAGTCTAAATTCCAGTGACAACACATTATAATATCAAAATGTCCAGGTTTTAACAACAGATGAAAAAACATACAAAGAAGCAAGAAGTGATGGCTCGGGCAAAGGAGGAAATTAAGCACTAGAAACCATCAGTGAGGAGGACCAGACCTGGGATGTACCAGACAAAGACTTTTAAAAATGGTCCTAAATATGCTCAAAGAGCTAAAAGAAAAGATGGACAAAGAACTAGAGGAAATCAAGAAAATGATAGATGAACAAGTGTCCTTAGAAGAGACACACAGTGAGAGACACAGAGGCGAGGAGGAGGCCATGTGAAGACTGAGGCAGAGATTGGCACAATGCAGCCACAAGCCAGGGGACACCTGGGGCCACCCGAATTTGGAAGAATTCGGAAGGAGAAAGGAAGGATTCTCCCTTGGAGCCTGCTGGCACCTGGATTTCAGACTTCTGGCCTCCAGAACTGTGAGTAAATAAATTTCTGTTGTTTTAAGCCACTGAGTTTGTGGTAATTTGCAGCCTCAGAAACTAATACAACAGAAAACTGGAATTTGATTTAAAGTGGACAAAATCTTCAGTAAAGTTTACACTTCTCTCTGAACTTATATGCAACTAGATTTTGTCAGGGAACTCAAAGACCTGTTGAACTTCAAGAATGCAGAGCAACAGAAGACAGGGAGTTTCCAAGGCTGCGAGTCTTAAAAGAGTAAGTGCCTCCATTCAAAGGGGCTTCTAAGTTCCAAAGTGGGGTGTGTTCTTATAATTTAAAGTGACCCAAGAGCTGCATGACCTGTCTGACATGTCCTTGCAAAAAAGGAAGGGAGACCTAGTGGAGTGTCTTGAAAGGCAGTGGGGAAAAACAAGATCATTTCCTGGTTGGTACCCCATCAAGTTGAATTTGTTCAGTAAACTCATTACACAAACAAATAAGAATACATTTACCCAGACTTCTGCTTTGTTCAGGACAGAGTATCAGGGACTGGATTATCTTCATGCCTGAAACAACTAAAGTGCCAGACAAAATATATGAAACAACTTTCAAGACATTGGACATCAGTTGAGGAAGGTGAGTGTGAGCTCTCCACAGCCCTAGCTTACTGCCTGAGAGACTTTCCAGGCCATGGTGAAGGGAAAAAGAAATCAGGCAGAGTATAGCTATCTCCCGAATTAAAGAAACAGAGCTCCCGTCCAGGGAAGTCAAATCAATTAGAGTTTGCAGGACAGAGTACTAGAGAGGAGACTCGAATTGCACAGAGAGAGAAATCTAGAGATCTGTAGAGGGATGCCCTCAAGTATTCAATTGAGTACTTCAACTGAGTGCTACCCAAGGCTGGGCATGAACCACCCAAAAAGATTAGAAGGAGCTGTGCCCATTGTTCATGAAAGGCTGTAAGTAAAACCTATTTCTAAAGGCCAAGGTGGAAAAACTTCATAATTTGAGGACCTTCATTTAGAATGCTAAGAAGGGTCTTGCCTCAGTAATGGGGAAAAAAAGTAAAAAGACTAAATCCAGTTGTGGTTCTGCCTAATAAAGCATAATATCAAAATTGGAAAGACGGGGAGTGGGTTTAGCTCAGTGGTAGCACCTGCTTTACATGAACAAGGTCCTGAATTCAATCCCTGGTACATCCTTAAAAAAAAAAAAAAAAAGAGTGGAAAGGATCAAAGGCTTCCCAAGTAAGTGAACTATATACCAGAACAAAGTTCAAGAATATTTTTAGAAACTTGAAAATATTCAGCACCTAATGAGGTAAAATTCAAAATGTCTAGTAACCAAGTGGGCAAAGCAGGAAAATGCAACTCATGATAAGGAAAAAAATCCATCAAAAATGATTCAGACATGACACAGGTGATAGAATTAGTAGGCAAGCACATTAAAATGGTTATTAAGACTAGGTTCCTAATGTTCAAGAAGTTAGAGGAGAGTTTGAACATTTTAAATAGAAATAAGGAAGACATAATAAAAAGACCCAAATTGAAATTCTAGACATGAAAACTACAATGTCTAATCTGAAAAATATATCAAATGGGATTAACAGCAGACTAGATATAGTGGGGGGGGGGGTTAATTTGAAGAAATATCCAAAATAAAACAAAGAAAGAATAAAGACTGAAAAAAAAAAAAAAAAAAAAAAACCAGAGCATCAGTGAACTGTGGGACAACTTCAAGCAGCCAAAGATATATGTAATTAGATTCCCCAAGGGAGAGGAGAGAGAAGAGGGGGCTGAAAAAATATTTGATGAAATAATGGCCAAAACTTTAATGAAAATTATAAACCTTCAGATCCAAGGTGCTCAACAAACCACAAGAAACATGAAGAAAACTACACCAAGGCACACACTAATTATATGGCACAAGACCAGTGATAAAGAGAAAATCTTAAAGCAGCCAGAGCGAAAAGAGGCACATTACCTATAGAGAAGCAAAGACAAGCATGACATCAGGTTGTGAGGAGAGCAAGAGGGGTGCCAACAAAGCTGAGTGCTGCTGGAGAAAGTGCCAGCGAGAGAGAAAGAAACGGTTGTGTGTGAAGAAACTCCAGAAAGGATAGAAGCAAGAATCAATTCTGGGAGGACCCTAATGGGGACTATTGTTTTCTGTAGGGCATGTGATTAAATCCCTCTTCCAGGCCCCCCACTAAATCTTCAGTAAGGTCTACTTTTCTCTCTGACAGCTTGGTGCACATAGATTTTGATGGAGAACTCAAAGAAGTGTTGTGTTTCAAGAGCACAGAACAGTAGAGGACAGGTTGGGTTCCAAGGCAGGAAGTCTAGAGAGATTAAGTGCCTTGAATTAAGGATGGATTCTGCTTTGAATTGAAGGGTTGGGAAGCCCCAGCTTATATCCTGATTATTATGAGCTCTTTCCCAGAATACCTTTTGGTTCTTTCACAAATTGGCCACCTACACTGCCAAAAGGGCCCAGTATTCCTGAGATCACAGCAGGTATGTGCCTGGGATAAGCAATGAGTCCTGCTACACAAGGCTGATGGGTACATGGGCTTGTCTTCAAGAACCTCACAGTTGAATGAGGAAAACAGACAAAGAAATAACCTCTGTGCAATGGAATACATGCTATAACATGATGGCTACTGAGTACTGATCATACAGTACACAGGTGCTATATGATGTACAGCCTGTTTTATCCCCATTTTACTGCTATGAAAGTTGAGACATAAAGACCTTAAGTAATTTCCCAAGGTCATACAGCCAGGTAGTGGTAGAGCAGGATGTAAGCCTGGATATTCTGACTCCAGGGCCCACTGTCTTAACCACTGTGCTCTCCTACCCTGTGGGCTGTATAAGATACAAAAGAAGCACAGAGGAGTGAACTACACTGTGGCAGGACTCAGAGGGAGCTTTTCAGAGGAAACCCTTGCTTGTGCAGGGACTTGAAGGATGAATAGGAGTTGGCCAGGTAGACCAGGTGGGAAAGGACGTCGCAGGTAGAAGGAACAGCAGGTACAGAGGCACAGAGAAGGCAAGAAAGAGAACATTGAAAAGTTGAGACTAGGAAATGGGAAGGCAGAGCAGAAAACGAGAGACAGAGTGGTGGGTTGGGATCCGTATGAGAAGGTCCTCAGGCACCTTTCTAAGGATGTGGATTTTAGCCAGCCAATTGGTTCCAGTGGATCTTTAAGTTTGAAGAATCTGTCAAGAAGTAAAGACAAGCAGCAATCTATTTGTGTAGGTGTGTGTGTGTGAAGAAAACATGTCTCTTTTTTATTGAATCTATGAGATAAGGATAAATAGATATTGGCTTATATAGATTCACTACGTGGGACTGCCTGCTAATTGAAGATGCTGTGAATATAATAATCCTTATAAAATGCTGAATTTTGTGTATTTCCAAGTACCAGTGATTTCAGTAACTTGTACTATAGATATTAATATACTTAGGTTTACAGATGTGTTCACTTATGTGCCCAAAGTCTCAGTGGTAGAAATTAGTAGGACAAAAGCTCAAGCTCTGTTTTCCTTACTTCAAGGCAGCTGGTGACCTTTTGGTTCAGTAAATCACATCTTCTTGCACACATACAGTGGGCCAATAAAGAGGAAAATCAGCATTCTATTTTTCATACTTCAAAAAGTCAAATGGAAACACACATCTATGTACCTCCAGCCTTACTGACACCTCGAGTATCTTTATTTAGGGCTGGAAGGCTCTCGGCTCAGGAGGCTGGCTGATCCTGGGTACCCCATCCTGATTAGAAGCCCTGCCTGTAATTGCTCATTTATGGTTTATAACATTTGTTGAGCTTCTTCTATGGGGATAGAAAGAAAGGACAGTGCCTGACCCTGACGAGTCTAATTTAGCGGATGGACAATAAAAACAAGCCAACGGGTCTTCACAGACAATGTAAAAATTATTATTGAGGAGCTGTGTTCCCACTTCACCCAAGGCAATCCTGTTCATACAGCACAATGAGTCACCCACTGAAGGGTCTTCTTGAAGCAAGATCATCCCAGGGTCGTGTTGGAGGCCTCAGTTTTTGCTCTGTGGGAGCAAGCCAGAATGGCGTAGGAATGATGCAAAGAGAAGTCAGGAGGCCCAGAAAAGCGTTGAGGCTCAGACTTCCCTTTTCAGAAGACTGTAGGGAGCAGGCAGCATGGACAAGTAGGCATAAACTGACAGGACACCAGCAACCTCTGGCCACCTCCTCAGGTGGATGGGACCCAGGGACCCTCACTTTTAGCTTCACAAAATGCATCTCTCCAGGTTGGTTTGGAGCAGCCCAAGACATTTTTGTAAATACCCTAGTGCTATCAAGCAGGTATGGATGAGATGGGGGGGTGGGGGGGTACTGATCCCTCACCCCCCTTACTTTATATAATAATCCTTATAAAATGCTGAGTTTTGTGTATTTCCAAGTACCAGTGATTTCAGTAACTGAAATCAGGAACCCTGGCACAGCTGGGGTTCTCCATTGTTTCCCCCACCACTGCTTGCCTCTTTTTTTAAATTAATAGACTTGATTTTTAGCACAGTTTTAGATTTACAGAGAAAGGAGCAAGTAGAACAGAGAGTTCCCATAATCGCATCACACACAGTTTCCCTTATTATTAACATTTTACATGAGTGTGCTATATTTTCAAATAATCAACCAATGTTGATATGTTATTATTACTAACTAACGTCCATAGTTTATTCAGATTTCCCTAGTTTTTACCTAATGTGCCTTTTCTGTTCCAGGATCCCATCCAGGACACCTTGTTACACTTAGTTGTCATGGCTCTGTAGGCTGCAATTGGCTAAGCAACCCTGTGAAATAGGGACTGTTGCTGTCCCTATTTCACAGATCAGGGAAGCGAGGCTCGAAAAGCTAAGGTTACTTAGCCAAGGTCACACAGCTAGTAAGAGGCAGGTGCAGGATTCCAACACCAGCCATCTCCAGGGCTGGGCTCTTGACCATCCCAACACGCTGCCTGCTTGAGGCCGCACAGAAAACATGTCAGACCCATGCTTTCTCTGCTGCTCTAGGAGTGCAGAAGCGTCCATTCATCTAGACCCTTTGTGGTCCCAGTGCCACCTCCCTGGGTTCCACTGGTGGAGTCCCTCCTAGGCTTTCCTGATAACCAGGTGTGGGAGGCCATAGGAAGGCCAAGGTCTTGGTGGGGGCTGTTTGCTCAGGGCTGCCTGGCAGGTGACAGGTGTCACTTCAGTGCTCCTAGAATTGCAGGAAGGGAAACACCCCAGGGCTTTCCAGGCACCCTCCTCTGGGTCAGGCTGAAATAGTCATCAGGTCACTGTGTTTGCAAAACACCCTTGACCTGGAGGTGTGGTCGTGACACAGGGTGTTGTATTAGTGGCTGCAGCCGGTTCCATAAAAGGTACTGGAAATAAGTGTTTGCAAGGAACAAATGTCATCCCTCAGGATCAGCCAGATGCTGAGGATGTCTCTTCGTCTGATACCGCACCTGGGCCATTTTGTCTAAAGGTATGGATACTCTTAGGAGGTTTAAAGCAAAGCAAAACAAAGCAAAATGCAACACTAAATATGCACTAGGCACCATGTTAAATGTTTTCAAATAATGACTCATTTTAACCTCTCAACAGCCCCAGGAAGTAAGTACTCTTGTTATCATGCTTGTTTAAAAGAGGAGAAAACTGAGACACAGGAAGGTTAAGGAATTTTTGCCTGGTCACACAGCTAATCCGTTGCAGAACAAGGATTCAAACCCATGCAGTCTGGTTCCACAGTCCATGCACATAACCAGGAGACACACAGCCTTCCAGAGTGGGGCGAAGGAGCAACGAGGTAGCTTCTCGTGGAAGGCAGCGCAGGGATTCGTCCTAGCCCCGGGGATCTTCACTGGCACTTTCTCCCTCTGCAATCCCAGCTCCTGCATGGTTGGGGCCCAGGCTTTTGAAAATGCTAAAAAATGGGAGATGGGGGGACCGGGGGACAGTGACCCTGAGCCTTCAGCAAATGGCAGCTCACCCTATTTCTGGGCTGTATTTGTCTCCTCTGGTGGCTCAACACACCAGGAAGTCACACAGTGAGCCAAGTGTAAGGTGGATATTAGGAAGCAGGAAAATCAAGCCCTGAGTCCAAGGGGAGCTGGGGGGAGGGGAGGGAGGCAAGGACCCTGAGCACCCCAGGAGAGGGTACTAGCTGGAGTTGGTGAGATTTGGAACTGCTTATCAGAAAATATTGTAGATGTACCAAAAGGCATAAAGAATAATATAACACATATGGTGTGCCCACAGCCCAGCTTAAGAAATGAAATGTATAGCCTCCCCAGTCCTGGAGGCCTCCTCCCAGCCTGCAGAGGTGACCTCATCTTGGCTTTAGCACTTCTGGTTCCCCTGCATTCCTTTATACTTTTACTACACATGTGTGCATTCTCAAATGAGATCTAATACTGTTTTTCATGTATTAGAATTTACATAATAGCCCATAGCCTGCAGAACTGAGTGGGAGAGAGTGTAAACTACAATGTGAACTATGGTCCATGCTCAGTGGCAATGCCCCAGGATGCGTTTATTATTTGCAATGAATGTGCTACACTAATGAAGGATGTTCAGGTGGGAGGGAGTAGGAGGTGTAGGGGAGTGAGGCATATGGGAATCCCTATATTTTTTGTGTAACATTTGTGTAATCTAAGTATTTTTTAAAAAATAAAAATATATATTTAAAAAAAGATGTATACTTACGATATATGTACTTTTCTGTAAGAATTTTATGCTCCAATAAAAATATTTTAATGGAAAAATGGGAAAAAAGGAATTTACATAATTATATCATACTGTATGTATTCTTTTGCAAACTTACTTTTTGCTCAGCATTTATGAGAGTCAATTCCATGTGGACACATGTGGCCCTAGTTTGTTCATTCTTCATGGCCATATGATATTCCATCATGGACCTCAACCACATTTAAAAATAAAAATTCTTTCTCTTGTTGATGGGTTTATGGGACTTTTAAAAAATCATTTTTAAAATAAACACTATATGCATGGGGTTACAAAGTCAAGTGGCACAAAAGAAGAAATAGTGAAAAACTTAGCATTACTTTTATTTCCTCCCTAGAAACCAATTTACCTGTTTCTCATGTGTCCTTTTAGCAGTAGTCAGGCATATACATATACACACATATGGCATATCCTTTCTTCATATATATTTATTTAACAAGTATTTATTGAGTGTCTGCTCTATGCCAAGCTCTGCTTTAGGTGTGGGGGATACAGAGTTTCCAGCTTATATTCTAGTAGAGGCAGACAGACAATACACACGACTAGATGGATATGTCAGGTGGCAATAAGTACAATGGAAAAAAAATAAAGGACAGAAAGGCTCATGGGGGGAGTAGCTGGAAGGGCCTCCCTGGTGAGGTGAGGTGAGGACATCTACAGCAAGGGTGTCCACAGGGAGGGGGCAGCAAGAGCAAAAGCCTGAGCCGAGAGTGAGCTTGGCCTGTGAGGGGAAAGGCGGGGAGGCGGGGGTGGAGTGAGGGGAGAAAGGGGCGGCAGATGTTGGTAAACCCCGTGCACTTCCCTGCACTTTGCTCCAATTCCTTGAACAATCTCTCTTGGCCTTTGTCCTATATCAGCTCCAACTGAGCAACCTCATTCTTTTTCAGAGGCTACAGGTAGTCTACCATATGGCTAGAGTGCAACTTATTTAACTGGTCGTGGAGTTTTCTTTCTTTTTTTTTTTAAGGTTGCCATGATGAATTCAGGAAACCGTTGCAGTAGGTATAAAGGGAGGAAAAATAAAGAGTAGGCCTGCTCCTCACCGTTGCAAAGCCTGGGGCAAGAGTGGAATTGGAGGCCCATGTACCATATGTCTAAATACTAAAAGTTATAAATCAAGTTAACAAACTGTTAAATAAAATATGTACTATCCTCCTACCTTGACAAATATACCTTCATAACACCCTGGAAGGCCAGATTGAAATTTAGGATCTTCAGACTTTTGAGGTTCTGCACCATGCCTCGCAGCTTTCCCCCTCCTCCTCCCAGCCCCAGCTCCACCCTGCAGGGAGAAGGCCCTAGAAGTGCATGGTCTGGACACATCGGCCTGCTTGTCCAAGTTCTGCCCATTCCAGCACCTAAGTACCTAAGAGTACTCTCCTGGGAGGATAGGCACCTACACAGGCCTACAAGCAGGCTGGGGGCACTTGGGCAAGAAATTTCAGGGTCCCAGGTACTCTAACTGTGGTCTAGAAGTAGAAAGGGAAATAGGCTGTAAGTGAGCAGGACCCCTCAATCTCACAGACTTCTTGTTTCTTGGAGGGATACAGCTGGCGGAGGGCCAGAGCAGGGTCCTGAAAAGCACAAGGCCTAGGGCAGAGGCCCTTCTTGCCCCAAAGTAAGGCTGGTGCTGCCGAAGGGTGCACACTGCCTGTCTGCCTTGGGGAAGGAACTGACAGCATGGAGAAAGTGAGCAGGTCAGAGTAGAGAGCTGGTAGCAGCTGCCCAGCCAGCTGGAGAGACCAAGTCCCACGCTCTACCTAGGCCTGCCAGAGTCCACGTCAGCGCTGGTCAAAGGGGAAAACCCGATCCTCATAGGGAACAAACCTCAGCTTTTACATGAACATAACAACAACAGTCACGGAGACCACAAGGAGAAAGTATAAACAAGGAAGCTGACGCAAATAAAACGCTATCATCTCGTCTGTTGGTTAATGAACATCCTTGTAAAGGCTACTGCTCTCCTGCAAGATAGGTGGAACTGGGAAGGTAGATTCCAGGCCCAACTTGGTGGCTAATTGGCATTGAGAGGTTGAGCAAGTCACTTTACAACTGCATGCCTCGGTTTCCTCATCTATCAAATAAGGATATCAAAGATACCTGTTTGATATCTTTCTTAGAGTTATGAGAGTGAGTTCCCATTATCCCTCCTTCATTCATTCACTCACTCACTCACTCACTCACAGAACATCAGCTCTACACTAGGAACTGGGCTAGGCCCTGAAAGTAGAGATAAAGTCATAATCCTTGACCTCAAGGAACTGCAACAGCTTTGCTTCCAAGAGTTGCCTATTTCCTGTTGAGTTTCTTCACGGTCAGAAGTATATTTCCAGGTGAATAAATAGAAGTGAAGATAATAAATTGTTCTTTTAAAGTAATGCAAAAGGCCTGTTATTTCTGTGCTGAATTATAGTTTTCGAAAATGTCAAGTCATGACTCTGATGCAAAATTGTATTCAACCCTTTAATTGCTGAAGAAAGATAAGGTGTTAAAACCAGTTCAAAGACGAATATGAAGATCAGAAGTATATATTAGAAATGCTGAAATGAAGTTGCCAATAAATGCAAAGCTGACTAATATCCTACAAGTCAGTAAAATGTAATGTTTGTCGTCACTTTTTCTAGGGCAGAAATAAGTTATATCTCTACTAGACAAAATTCATTTGCATTGTTGTGGATAAGAATCTTTGCATTACTCTAAGTTTTGTACATCTATCCCAATAGAGTTATAAAATAGCCTAGTCATTAGAAAGACAATCAAAGGAATACATCCCAATAGAATCAGGTAATCCTCAAGAGTCTACTGAACAGCACCTGGCATTTCGCTGAAAGGACACCCACTATTCCCTTTTCCTCATCTCCAAGTCTTAAGACAATTACTCACGACACTGGCAGAATTGAAAATGTTTCCCTTGATTCATGCCCGCAACCTCCTGAGATGGTATGGAGTCCTGCAGAATGTTCACTCCTGAGGGAATGTCACCCCTTCTGACTCACACTTTATTTGGTCACTGAAAAGCCTTCCTATCTTTCTCAGCTTTGGTCTGGTTCCTAGATCATCATCTTCTTTGACTGTTGCTCTTGTGCATCCTCAATATTTAGCTCAGGCATCACTTTCTCTGACCTGAATCATGTATTCTCCCAGAATGTAAAGAAGTTCCCCTGCCTCTGATGGCTGGACCAGATCTAGGGTAGCACAAAGACATGATTAGAATAAGACCTAGGAATTCTAACACATGGTACCTAAAGATACCCTTTTTTTTTTTCTAATTTGGCCTGGAGGTGGTTGTGCTAAAGCCAGCCAGGCCCAGGGCTACCATTCCAGGTATTCCTTCAAAAAAAAAAAAGCCAGGCCAAAGTAGTAAATCATTATGTCATCAAGACTGACCGTCACTTCTCTCCCTTGTCCTCATTAAAATGGTTATGGAGGATGTTGCCAGTGATGGCTGGGGCATTCATTCGCCAAAGGGAATATCAAAGTCAGAGGTGGCTTTCTTGAAAAACTGTGATCTGAAGAATGAGTAGGAATTAACTAAGAGAAGAGCATTTAATCCACGTGAAAAGGCCCTAGGATGGGCAGGAGCCCAGAGCCCAGAGCCTGAGAACACACAGGCTGTGTGATTCCAGAGGTCAGGAGGGACTTGGGGGCCAGGCTCAGGAATGCCACCCTTTTCTAGGAGAACAGGAAGCCACTGACTTGCTTTAAGCAGGAGGGGAGGGAGGAATGTGAGCAGACTTCCACTGCACTAAGGTCAGCCGCTGGTAGTGCGGAGACTGGTTTAGAGAGAGCAGCAGGAGATGTGGGGGAAATGACAAGAAAGTCCTTGTGGCAGCACAAGTGAGAGACAAGGGATTGTTGGCAGAACACTCTGGGTTCTGGGTTTCTAGGTTCTTGGCTTCATTGCAAGAAAGAATTCAGAGATGTCCCAGTTTTATGAGGCTAGTAAAAGGGTTGCGAAATGAGAAAAAGGAAACGTACACACTGGAGACACGGGTGCGGGCGTGCTATGGGTGAGACGTGCATGGGGCCCCAGGGTAGGACTTTTTTTTTTTTCAATTTTATTGATACATATTAAAAAAGCATAAATCCATCCAAAGAGTACAATCAATGGTATTCGGTGTAATCACATGTTTATGCGTTCATCACCCCAACCACTCCCAGAGCACTTTCATTATTCCAATAATAATAATAAATAATAAACAAACAAATAAACAAAACTCATCACCTCTTGACTCTATGCTTCTCCTGCCATACATAGCTGCTATTCTTTTTCCTTCTCTCTAGTAAATTTGTAAAAACAGTCTTATACATGCAATATCACGCATATTTGTGTTTTATATGAGGTTTTACTATCTTATACAGTCCCATGTTAACAGTTTTTAGTTTTCCTTCTAGTAATATACATGACCTTAGACTTTCCTTTTCAACCACTGTCATACCCATATAATAGCTCTGCTAGTTACAAACACCATGATATGCTCTAACCATTTCTATTCATTTCCAAAGATAAACAACATTTTTAACAATTCTGCACAGATTAACCCTCAGCTTTCCATTCCCTATCCTCCTTCTATTTTCTGGTGACCTATATTCTAAGTATTAACTCCATGGGTTTACACAGTATATTTAGTTCATAATAGCACAATCTGTGATCTGAAGAATGAGTAGGAATTAACTAAGTATTTGTCCTTTTGTGTCTGGCCTGCCTCATTCAACATAATGTCCTCCAGGTTCATCCATGCCGTCATATGCTTCACGACTTCATTTCTTCTTACCGCTGCATAACATTCCATCATGTGTATACATCACAATTTGTTTGGCCATTCATTGGTTGATGGACACCTGGGTTGTTTCCAACTTTTGGCAATCATGAATAATGCCGCTATGAACATCAGTGTGCAGATGTCTGTTCATGTCTCTGTTCTCAGTTCTTCTGGGTATATATCTAGTATATTAGTCAGCCAAAGGGGTGGTGATGCAAAGTACCAGACCTGTTGGCCTTTATAAAGGGTATTTATTTGGGGTAGAAGCTTACAGTCACAAGGCCTTAAAGAGTCCAACTCAAGGTACCGTAAGACGTACTTGTTCACCCAAAGTCATTTGCTATGCGTTGAAGCAAGATGGCAGGCAATGTCTGCAAAGTTTCAGCTTTCCTTCTTCCTCTTAAGGCTCCGTGGTCCCAGCTTCTTCCAATCTCAGCTGTATGCTGGCATAAGGCTTGTCTCTCTCCCCAGGGCTCATTTCTTTCGGGCTCAGCTGCTCTGCTCACTTCACAAGGTCAGCGGTAGACAATCAGGCTCATCTCGGTGTTCTTCTCTGGGTGTCTACTTCCTTGTGAGAGTCTGTTTTATCAGCCCACCGAGAGGGTGGGGACTCAACCCTGCACTCCCTAATGACATGGTCAAATCAAAGCCCTAATCTTAACATAATTTAATCAAAGACATCTCAGCTGACTCTAATACAATCAAAGGGTATCACACCTAGAACAGACCAGTTTGCAAACATAATCAATATCTCTTCCAGAATTCATAAATGATATCACACTGCCACACCTAATAATGGTATTGCTGGGTCACATGGCAAGTCTATATTCAACTTCCTTAGGAACTGCCAAACAGTCCTCCACAGCCACTGTACCATTCTACATTCCCACCAGCAGTGAACAAGCGTTCCTATCTCTCCACATCCTCTCCACATTTACAGTTTTCCAACTTTTTAATAGCAGCCAGTCTAATAGGTATGAAATGATACGTCATTGTAGTTTTCATTTGCATTTCCCTAATTGCTAGTGATGCTGAACATTTTTTCATGTTTCTTCATCATTTGTATTTCTTCTTTGGACAATTGTTTTTTCAAGCCTTTTGCCCATTTTTCAATTAGGTAGATTGTCTTTTTGTTGTTGAGTTGTATGATCTCTTTGTATTTCATAGATATTAAACCCTTATTGAATATATGATTGCCAAATATTTTCTCCCATTGAGTTGGCTGCCTTTTCACCCTTTTGATAAAATCCTTTGAGGTGCAAAAGTGTTTAATTCTGAGGAGGTCCCATTTATCTATTTTTTCTTTTGTTGCTCATGCTTTGGGTGTAAGGTTTAAGAAACTACCACCTACCACAAGAGTTTGAAGATGTTTTCCTACATTTTCTTCTAGGGGTTTTATGGTTGTCACTTTTATATTTAGGTTCTTGATCCATTTTGAGTTAATTTTTGTATAAGGTGTGAGATAGGGGTCTTCTTTCTTTCTCTTGGATATGGATATCCAGTTGTTGAATAGACTGTTGTGGTCCAGCTGGGAAGGCTTGACTGCTTTGTCAAAAACCACTTGACTGTAGATGTGAGGGTCTATTTCGAGTTCTTGATTCAGTTCCATTGGTCAATGGGTCTGTCTTTATGCCAGAACCATGCTGTTTTTACCACTGTAACTAGGTAATATGTTTTAAAGTCCAGAAGTGAGAGTCCTCCAACTTCATTCTTCTTTTTGAAGATCTTTTTGGTGATCTGGGGCCCCTTACCCTTCAAATAAATTTGATAATCGGTTTTTCCACTTCTGCAAAAAAGGCTGTTGGGATTTATATTGGGATTGCATTGAATCTGTAAATCAGTTTGGGTAGAACTGACATCTTAACAATTTTTAGTCTTCCAATCCATGAACATGGAGTGTCCTTCCATTTATTTAAGTCGTCTTCAGTTTCTTTTAGCAATGTTTTGTGGCTTTATGAAGATATGTCCTTTATGTCCTTGGTTAAGTTTATTCCTAAATATCTGATTGTTTTAGTTGCTATTGTAAATGGAATTTTTTTTCATATTTCCTCCTCAGATTGCACATCAGTAGTGTATAGAAATGCTATTGATTTTTGTGTATTAATCTTGTATCCTGCCACTTTGCTGAACTCATCTATTAGTTCTAGTAACTTCCTTGTGGATTTCTCAGGAGATTCTAGATATAGGATCATATCATCAGAAAGTAGTGAAAGTTTTACTTCTTGCTTTCCTATTTGGGTGCCTTTTATTTCTTTATCTAGTCTAATTGCTCTAGCTAGAACCTCTAGCACAATATTGAATAACAGTGGTGATAGTGGGCATTCTTGTATTATTCCTGATCTCAAAGGGAAAGCTTTCAGTCTTTTACCATTGAGTACTATGCTAGCTGTAGGTTTTTCATAGATACATTTGCCATATTGAGAAAACTTTCTTCTATTCCTATCTTTTGGAGTGATTTTTTTTAAAATCAAGAAAGGGTGTTGCATTTTGTCAAATGCCTTTTTTGCATCAATTGAGAGGATCATGTGATTTTTTCTTCTTCAAATTATCAATGTCATTTATTACACTAATTGCTTGTCTTGTGTTGAATCACTCTTGCATACCTGGGAGTGCATATATATCGTGGTGTATAATTCTTTTAATGTGCTTTTGGATTCTGTTTACAAGTATTTTGTTGAAGATTTTTGCATCTATATTAATTAGAGATATTGGTCTGTAATTTTCTTTTCTTTTTTAGTATCTTAATCTGGTTTTGGTATTAGGGTGATGCTGGCTTCACAGAATGACTTTGGTAGTGTTCTTTCCTGTTCAATTTTTTGGAAGAGCTTGAACAATAATGGTATAAGATTGTCTTTGAATGATTGCTAAAATTTACCTGTGAAGCCATCTGGTCCCGGGCTTTTCATCTTTGGGAGGTTTTTGATGATTGTTCAATCTCTTCATTTGTGATTAGTTTGTTGAGGTCTTCTATTTCTTCTAGGGTCAGTGTAGATGGTTTGTGTGTTTCTAGGAATGTGTCCATCTCCTCTACATTGTCTAGTTTTTTGGCATACCGTTGTTCATAGTATCCTCTTATGAGCTCTCTTATTTCTGAGGGGTGACTGGTAATGTTCCCCCTCTCATTTCTAATTTTATTTGCATCTTCTCTCTTTTTTTCTTTGTCAGTCTAGCTAAGGGTTTGTCAATTTTGTTGATCTTCTCAAAGAACCAACTTTTGGTTTTGTTGATTTTCTCAATTGTTTTTTGTTGTTGTTGTTGTTGTTCTTGATTTCATTTATTTCTGCTCTGATCTTTATTATTTTTTCCCTTTGACTTGGTTTGGGGTTAGTTTGCTGTTCTTTTTCTAGTTCCTCCAGGTGTGCTAGTTAGATCTTCAATTTTAGCTCTTTCTTCTTTTTTAATGTAAGCATTGAGGGCTATAAATTTCCCTCTCAGCACTGCCTTTGCAGTGTTCCATAGGTTTTGATATGTTGTGTTCTCTTTTTCATTCATCTCAAGATATTTGCTGAATTCTCATGAAATTTCTTCTTTGACCTACTGATTATTTAAAATTGTGTTGTTTAATCTCCATATAATTATGAAGTTTTCCTTTTTCCATTCATTATTGATTTCCAGCTTCATTCCATATGATCAGAGAAAGTGTTTTGTATTTTCAATCTTTTTAAATTTATTGAGATTTGTCTTGTGACCCAACATATGGTCTATCTTGGAGAAGGATCCATGAGCACTTGAAAAGAATGTATATCGTGCTGTTTTGGGGTGCAATGCTCTATAGACCTGTGTGAGGTCTAGTTCATTTATCATATTATTCAAGTTCTATTTATTTATCCTTTGTCCAGATGTTCTATCCAATACTGAGAGTGGTGTATTGAAGTCTCCAACTATTATCGTAGTGATATCTAATTCTCCCTTCAGTTTTGCCAGTGTGTGTCTCATGTACCTTGGGGCATTCAGGTTAGGTGCATAAATATTTAGTATAGTTATTTCTTCTTGGTGAATTGCCCATTTTATTAATATATAATGGCCTTCTTCATACCTTTTAACAGTTTTGCATTTAAAATCTATTTTGTCTGATATTAGTATCACTACTCCAACTCTTTTAAAATTACTGTTTGCATGCACTACCTTTTCCCAACCTTTCACTTTCACCCTGGTTGTGTCCTTACATCTGATGTGGGTCTCTTGTAGGCTCATATTTTTAAATCCATTCTATCATCTATGTATTTTGATTGGGGAGTTCAATCCACTAACATTCAATGTTATTACTGTAAAGGCATTACTTACTTCATCTGTTTTGTCCTTCAGCTCTCTGTTGTCATATCATTCTCTTGTCTGCCTTCTTATCCTTTATTTTACCCTTCCTAATAATCTTCATTTCTAAACTTTTCTCCAAATATCTCACCCTTGTTTTTTCCTATTAGGCTGAAGCACCCCCTTTAGTGTCTCTTGTAATTCTGGTCTTTTGGGAACATATTCTATCAGTTTTTGTTTGCCTGTGAAGACTTTGAACTCACCTTCATTTTTGAAGGAAAGTTTTGCTGGATACAGACTTCTTGGCTCACAAGTTTTTCTCTTTCAGTACCTTAAATTCATCATACCACTTTCTTCATGCCTCCATGGTTTCTGATGAGAGGTCAGCACTTAAACTTATTGAGTTTCCCTTGTATGTGATGCTTTGCTTTTCTCTTGCTGCTTTCAGAATCCTCTCTTTAGCTCTGATATTTGTCATTCTGAATAGTAGGTGTCTTGGAGGAGGTCTATTCATATTTATTTTGTTTGGGGTGCATTGTCCTTCTTGGATATTGATATCTCTGTCTTTCATAAGGGTTGGGAAGTTTTCAGTCATTATTTCTGCAAATATTCTTTCTGCCTTTTTCCATTCTCTTCTCCTTCTGAGACACTGATAATGTGAATGTTTGCATGTTTCGTGTTGTCATTCAATTCCCTAAGACTCTGTTCCATTTTTTCCATTCTCTTCTTTTTCTGTTCTCCTCTCTTTTCCAGTTCAGATGTTCTGTCTTAGAAATCATTAATTCTGTCTTCAAGCAATTCAAATCTGCTCTTATGTGCCTCTAATGTATTTTTACTCTCATCCTTCGTGTCTTTCATTCCCATGAGGTATGTTACCTTTCCTTGCAGGCTTTCAAATTGTTCTTTATGCTCACCCAGTGTCTTCTTAATATCCTTTATTTCTTCAGTCATATTTTCTTTAAATTCTTTGAAGTGATTCAGGAGAGTTGTGTGATTATCACTGATTAATTGTCTTAAATACTGTATCTCTTCAGGATATTTGGTTAATTCTTTTGGCTGGGCCATCTCTTCCTGTTTCCTAGTATGGCTTATAATTTTTTGCTGATGTTTAGCAACATATCTGAATATGTTGGTGAATTTATTCCGATGGTCAATTTCTCTCTCGCCTATTGTTTTTTTTTTTTTTCCTCAGTTCTTCTTTGATATTTGGTTCCACTTATTCTCAGTCTTTAAAATTGCCCAGCTTAAGTTATCAAAATCAGACCAGGGACTCACTAGTGGGGCGCAGATTTTCTCCTAGGGGTAGTAAACAGAGAAAGCCAAGAGCATGTTATGTCCATGCAATTTACAGACTGGCCCACAGGTGGCTCTCATCAGTGTACCTTTCCACAGAGGGGTTTCAGTCTCGCTTTCCTGTGTTCCTGTGTTGAATCTCAATATTGGAGATTCAAAGCAGGCTTTGCTGGCTGAATTCACTGAAGAACCACCCCCCCACACCCCAACTCCCCTTCCATTTCCCCTTGAAACAGCTGATAGGAAGGAAGATGTCTGTTCCCCTCTGTCGGTTGCAGTGGGCCAGGGGTTTTACCCCAGCTTAATAACTTGGGGGTGGGAGAGGGGAGCCCTTCTGAGCTGCTGTGGGGGCTTGGTAACTCACGTTTGTCATTTCAGCTTCTTCATCTCTCTGTCCCTCACCCTCCTGGGAGTTGTGTAGCACTGTCCTGGTCTGCTGACCCCCAAAGCAGGTACCTCGGACAGCTTTTGGCTTTTTCTCCATTGCTTTTGTGAGAGCATTCAGCTCTGCCGGTTAGTCCATCGCCATCTTCCCACAATCTGGTGTAGGTCTTTTTAAGGCCTTTCCTCCATCCCCTTCCTCATGTTGGAGAGGGATCTCAGCTACTTGCTCTCCTGATTGGATGCCTTTCTAGCCTCACCTGTCAGCTTTCAGGGGATCAATGGGGAGGCCTTTCTGTTTGGTTATCTGGGACTTCTTTTGAGCTCAGGGTGACATATGGGGCCTCGTGACTAGGCTTTTCGGCTTCAGCTTTGTTCTCAAGCAGCTGCCTCCTTTCAAGGGTTTCCGGGCAGGGTCTTATAGCCATGTTCCGACCAGAGGGGTCCCAGCTGTTATGGCTTTATTCTGACCAACTGCCTTCCTTTGTTCCCTATACTAACCTGCTTCAGGATGGCTGTGGGTGTGGAGAAAAGGGAATGTGCACATGAGATATTTAGTTGGTAATGTATACAGTCTAATAAAGAACTGGATGGGGGTGGTGAGGAGGAGGCTTCAGGAATGATCAGGGGCAGAAGATCCAAGATGGCGACAGAGTATGGAGCTCTAACAATCAGCTCACCCCACGGGACAAGTAATAATCCACCCAGGATCTATCGGGATCAACTGTTTGGGTGACTCCAGAGACCAGAAGGACACAGTACACCATCCAGGGAAGAACAGGAAGAGGAGATTGACCATCTGCGGTGAAGATTCATGAGTAGATTCCTCTACTGCAGAGGCTGTTGCCCAAACCCTGCTGGCAGGGCAGGCCACCTCCAGACCACTCTCTAACTGGAAGCAGAAGCTCTCTTCCCAAAAGCAGGGGAGGAGAAGTGGCCTGGCACCAACTACAGCTGTTGATTGGCAAATTCAGTTACCTGGATTCCAGTCTCAAGCATAGCTGAGGATTAAGCCTGCCCAAGCCATCAAGAAGCCAGCAGCATTTGTGCTGTCTCCACCCCTGGCAGGAGTGGAAGCAGGAGTGACTGAAAAGCACATTGGTCCCCCAGGGTGGTAGGGATCAGATCTAGTAGCCCAATTTGGAAAGCTGCTGCTTAGGACCCCACACCCAGCAAGAGTGGAAATCGGGTGCAGTTTGAACACTTTCTCTGGACACAGCAGGCACATTCACACTGGGCCCCAATGCCTGGATAGAGGGGAAGCATGCACTATCTTGCAGGCAGGATGGACAGATTCACCCCATCCACCTTAAAAGGGCCACTGCACACTTGGCTCCAAAGTCCCCTGGAAGGAGGGAAGCTCATACTCTCTCTGCAGGGTCACACTGCCCACGTCTGAAGGTGGTGGTGCCCAGCACAGGGGTGGCAGTTGATCAGAGAACCCATATCTCAGGGGCTGGGAGCTGTGCAACAGTTCATTCCCAGTAGGCTGGCAACCTCAGCCTCAACCACGGCCACACCAGGTGCTAAATCAGCTGAGAATTAAAGGCACAGAATAACCTTAGGGCAGCAGGGAACAACTGGATACTGCATACTTTAGAAAAGCCTAGATTTGGGGAGACATCAAAGAAAAGATGGGAGGTCTTTAGGCTCTTCTCCAGAGTACATTGAAATTGACCTTCACTCCCTTCATAGTTCCCCTGAGCCTATTTTGACTGGGAAACCAGATCTGGGAAGGTTGTCTCCAGGGGGACATATCTATCAAAATTAGCCCTCCAGGAAATAGCAGAGAGAGAGGGCAAAGTTGGTATTGAAAATATACAGAGGCAAATAAAAAAGAAACAGAACAGACTAATATACACGGAGGAGGAACAAAGGAAGCTTTAAGAAAAAGCCAACCAATAAGAAAGCCATAGGCTAAATAGAGAAACTGAGCATAGAATAAACACATTTTTTAAAAATCAGATGCCTGCGAATATTCTCACTGTCCTGATTTTGTGATAATCAGGGTAGGCTAAACATTTGCTATATTAGAAACCAGGCATGTGTCCCCAGACATAGTTTTTCTCCCTAGGTCCAGTTTTTAGAATGCTTATAAACCAAGCCTGATTTATTATATGACCATCCAGTATGGGAACTGACTGTAACTCTAGGTATCTTTGGTCAGTCTTGGGAGATATAGCGGGGGTGCTAATGTAGCTCAAATGGTTGGGCATCTATCTCCTATATGGAGGGACCTGGGTTCGATCCCCAGGACCTCCTGGTAAAAATTAAAAAAAGAAAGATGTGGAGGGAGCATGGGCCGCTGGGCTCCGTGTGCGGGTGTGCCGCCAGGCCCCACAAGTGGGTGAGCCCCCCAGGCCCCGTGCATGGGTGTGCCACCAGGCCCTGCAAGTGGGTGAGCCTCCCAGGCCCCACGCGTTGGTGCGCCATCAGGCCCCGTTGAGCCACGCAGCATGATGATGATGTAACAGGAGAGTGACACAGGAAGAGCCAAGACGGGACATGCTGAAAAGCCAGGCACAGGTGGTGGGATGCCTCTCTTCCATATCAGAGGTTCTGAGGATCGAATCCTGGTAAAGACAGGAGGCGAAGAATGAGAAGAGAGGGCAGGAAACAGGCAAAGAATTGGAATGGACACAAAAACAGCAAAAACGGGGGGGGGGGGATGGAAAAAAGTAAATAAATAAAACAGGAAGATATGGCCCAGCCACAGGAACAAATTAAACCCTCAGATGAAACACAGGATTTGAGACAACTAATCACAGATATCCAAATAAATCTCCTTAATAAATTCAATGAGATGGTTAAAGAGTTTAAGGATATTAAGAAGAAACTAGTTGAACACAAAGAATAATTTGAAAGTTTGCAAAGTAAAGTAAGAGATCTTATCAGAATGAAAAGCACAATGGAAGAGTTTAAAAATACATTGGGGGAAGTGGATGTGGCTCAAGCAATTGGCTCCCATCTACCATATGGAGGGTCCCGGGTTTGGTTCCTGGGTCCTCATGGTGAAAGCAAGCTGGTCCACGTGGAGAGCTGGCCTGCACAGAGAGCTGGCACAACAAGGTGACACAACAAAAAAGAGACACAGAAGAGAGACAGTGAGAGATACAACAAACCAGAGAGCTGGGGTGGCTGAAGTGATTGAGTACCTCTCTCCCATGTCGGAAGGTCCTGGAATTGGTTCCTGGTGCCTCCTAAAGAGAAGACAAGAAGAGGAGACAAGTAGACACAGAAGAAAACGCAACAAATGGACACAGAGGGCAGACAGCGAGCACAAGCAGTGTGTGTGTGTGGGGAATAAATAAATAAAACAAATCTTTAAAAAAAATACAGTGGAGGGGAGCAGATGTGCCTCAAGTGGTTGAGCGCCTTCTTCCCACATGGGAAGTCCTGGGTTCAGTTCCCAGTACTACCTAAAAAACAACAACTACAAACAAACAATAAGCAAACAAAAAATACCAACTCGGGGGAGCCAATGTGGCTCAGTGGTTGAGCGCTGGCTTCCCACATGCCCAGCCCCCAGTACCTCAAAACAAACAAAAAAACATTAAAGGCATTAATAGCAGATTTGAATTGGTTGAGGACAGAATAAGTCAGTTGGAGGACAGAGCATCTGAATTTGAAAAGACAGGAGAACAGAAAGAGACAAGAATGGAAAAAATGGAACAGGGTCTCAGGAAATTGAATAACAATGTGTAATGCACAAATGTACCTGTTATAGGTATCCCAGAAGGAGAAGAGAATGGAAAAGGGGCAGAAAAATATTTGAGGAAATAATGACCAAAAATTTTCTAGCCCTCATAAAAGACATAAACATCAATATCCAAGCAGGACAATTCATGCCAAATGGAATAAATCCAAATAGACCTATTCCAAGAAATCTACTATTCAGAATGTCAAATGCCAGTGATAAAGAGAGAACTCTGAAAGTAGCAAGAGAAAAACAATTCATCACATAAAAGAGACACTCAATAAGACTAAGTACCAATTTCTCATCAGAAACCATAAAGGTGAGAAGGCAGTGGTGTGATAAATTAAAAGCTCTGAAAGAGAAAAACTGCCAGGCAAGAATTATTAAGCTGGCAAAACTGTCCTTCAAAATTGAGGGTGAGTTTCAAGTCTTCACAGATTAAAAAACTACAGGAATGTGTCACCAAGAAATCAGATTTAGAAGAGATACTAATGGGAGTGCTGCAACCTGAAAGGAAAAGACAGGAGAGAGACCTGGAGAAGAGTTGTAGAAATGAAGATTACTAGTGTATTAGTCAGCCAAAGGGGTGCTGATGCAAAGTACCAGAATTCTGTTGGCTTTTATAAAGGGTATTTACTTGGGATAAAAGTTACAGTTACAAGGCCCTAAAGAGTCCAACTCAAGTCTGTTTTCTCACCAAAGATGGTTGCCAATCTCTGTGAGGGTTCAGCCTTCTTTCTTCCTCTTCAGGCTCCATGGTCCCAGCTTCTTGGAGGGACCTCACCCTCCAAGAACATTGGGGTGATGGCCACTCTTTCCCCAATCTCTCGGGTACAGTCTGAACCTCCTTAGTCCAGTGAAGTGACAGCAACATTCTCCCTAATCTCTGGCATACAGGCCCAACCCTCTCAGAACAGTGAGCTGGTGACCTGGCCTTCCCTAATCTATGGGGGACAGGTCCACCCCTCTCAGAGCACTGGGGTGTTGACCTCACTCTCCCCAACCCTTATGGAATGTGCTCCACCCTCTCTGTAGCTTGGGGTGGCAAAACTTTCCCTGAACAGCAGCCTGGAACATCCACCCTCTTCAAATGCTGGGGCAAACTCACCCTCTCTGTACACATGGGTGGGGTCCCTCTCTTGGCCCAAGGAGATGTCTTAATTCCAATCCTCAGCTTCCATGGTTTTCCTATTAAAGCTGTTTTCCCATCCATCTCTCCCCTCCATGTCCCTTTCAGTCCTGGCTGACAGTGGTTTTGTTCATACAGATCTCACAAAAAGCTTGTTTGTTTTAGCATATAGGAAACAGGGGTCCAAGCCACCAGAGAGTAAGACTTTCCACAAGTCTCTCCTGGATAATTGTATTTTCAATCTTGACTTACAAGTTCCACGTTTAGTTAATTCCTCAAATGGGGCACTATCATCTGGGATCTTGATTTCCAGAGGCTTGGAATTTCTGGAATCAGTTTCTGGTTTCTTTGTGCCCAACAATTAAGTTCTCAACTTATCTTGTTCGTCTAACATTTTGCTATAAGCTGCAAGGAGAAGCCAAGCCACATTCTCCAAGTTTACTTTGGAAAGCTCTTCAGCTAAATGTCCAGGCTTGCCATTTTAAAATTCTACCTTCCATATAACATCAGGAGTCAATCTTGCTAAGTTCTCTGCAACTCTAAAACATGGATCGCCTTTCCACCACTTTCCAATAATAGTTTCACCATTTCCTTCTAAGGCCTTATCAGAAATAATTTTAGGCTCCATATTCCTACCAAGTTTCTTCAAAGCAGTCTAGGCCTTTTCCATCAAGCATCTGACAATTTCTCCAAAAAATACTCCTTACCCATATAAAAAAACCATTCCAACATTTTTGGTAATTGTATCAGACTGTACCCCACTTCTGGTACCAAATTCTGTATTAGTCAGCCAAAAGGGTGCTGATGCAAAATCCCAGAAATCAGTTTGCTTTTATAAATGGCATTTATTTGGAGTAAAAGCTTACAGTTACAAGGCCCTAAAGAATCCAACTCAAGTCTGTTTTCTCACCAAAGATGGTTGCCAATCTCTGCAAAGGTTCAGCCTTCCTTCTTTCTCTCAAGGCTCCATGGTCCCAGCTTCTTCCAATCTCAATTGTAGGCTGGCATAGGGCTTGTTTCTTTCCAGGCTCAGCTGCTCTGTTCTTTTCACAAGGTCAGATGTAGACTGTCAGGCAAATGGCTCAGCTCTCTCTGTGGCCCCAGGATCAAAGTTCTCTCCTCGGGAGGCGGCTGTGGCTCAATCAGTGGGGCTCCTGTTTGCCATATGGGGGGCCCCAGGTTCGGTTCCCGGGGCCTCCTGGTGAGGGCAGGCCCGCCCGCGCGGGGTGGTTGGCTGGCCCAGCGAGCACAGGCAGCAGGGGGGGGATAGATGAATAAATAAATTTTAAAAATCTTTAAAAAAAAAAAGTTCTCTCCTCTGCCATGTCTATGGAGCTCTCTCTCTTCTTCCTCTGTGTATCTTCTTCTGTGTGTCTTCTTGAGTAAGTGTCTGTTTCTATCAGCCCACCAAAGGGGCAGGGACTCACCCCTGAGTCATACCCCACTGATGTGGTCAGATCAAAGCCCTAATCTTGATTTAATCAAGCAAACACAAAACCTTCGGATTTTTTTTTTAAGATTTTTTTTTTATTTATTTATCCCTCCCCCCCTTTTTTTTTGTGCTTGCTGTCAGCTCTCTGTGTCCATTTGTTGTGTGCTCTCTGTGCCTGCTTGTCTTCTCCTCTTGTCTTCTCTTTAGGAGGCACTGGGAACTGATCCTGGCACCTCCAATGTGGGAGATAGGCACTCAATTGCTTGAGCAACCTCAGCTCCCTGGTTTGTTGTGTCTCTCATTGTCTTTCCTCTTTGTCTCTTTTGGTTTCACCAGCTCTCTGTGCAGGCCAGCATGCTGCGTGGGCCAGCTTGCCATGCATGGGCCAGCTTACCTTCACCAGGATGCCCTAGAAAATGAACCCGGACCACCCATATGGTAGACAGAAGCCCAATCACTTGACCTACATCCACTTCCCAAACCTTTGAATTTAATACAATCAAAGGGTATCACACCCAAAGGAACAGACCAGTTTACAAACATAATCAATCTTTTTTGGAATTCATAAATAATATCCAACTGCTACAACTAGTAAGGGTAACAAAAAGGGCAAAAAAACAGATAATAGTAAGATAGGCCAATGGAAAGTCAAAGATATTATGAATGAAGTAAGTAATGCCTTTTCAGTAATAACTTTAAATGTTAATGGATTGGATTCCCCAATCAAAAGACAAAGACTGGCAAAATGGCTACTTTTAAAAATCAGCCATTTACATGCTGTCTACAAGAGACTTACCTTATATGCAAAGACACAAATAGATGAAATAAAAGGTTGGAAAAAGATATTCTATGCAAACTGTAATTAAAAAAAAAAAAAAAAAAAAGACCTGGAGTAGTGATACCAATATTGGACAAAATAGACTAAATACAAAACTGCTATAAGAGATGAGAAGGACATTATATATCAATAAACAGAGCAATTCACCAAGAAGAAATAACAATAATAAATATTTATACTCCTAACCAGGGTGCCCTAAAATACCTGAGGCACACACTTGCAAACCTGAAGAGAGAAATAGATGTACCTACAATAACAGTTGGAGACTTCAATACAAAATTCTCATCTTTGGATAGAACAACTGGACAATGGATCAATAAAGAAACAGAGAACTTGAATAATATGATAAATGAACTAGATCTCTCAGTCATATATAGAACATTGCACTCCAAAAGAGCAGGATATACCTTCTTCTCAAGTGCTCATGGATCTTTCTCCTGGATAGACCATATGTTGGGTCACAAAACAAATCTCAATAAATTTTAAAAGACTGAAATAATACAAAGCACTCTCTCTTATTATAACGGAATGAAGCTGGAAATCAACAACAGGTGGAAACGGAAAACTCCCAAATATATGGAGGCTAAACATAGACTCTTAAACAATCAGTGGGTCAAAGAAGAAATTGCAAGAGAAATCAGTAAATATCTCGAGATGAATGAAAATGAGGACAATGAGAACACAACATATCAAAATCTATGGGATGCAGTAAAGGCATTGCTGAGAGGGAAATTTATAGCCCTCAATGCTTACATTAAAAAAGAAGAAAGAGCTAAAATCAAAGACCTAACTGGACACCTGTAGGAACTAGAAAAAGAACAGCAAACTAATCCCAAAGTAAGCAGAAGGAAAGAAAAATACAAAGATTAGGACTGAAATAAATGAAATTGAGAACAACAACAACAACAAAAAATAGAGAATTAACAAAACCAAAAGTTGGTTCTTTGAAAAGATCAACAAAATCAACAAGCCCTTAGCTGGACCAACAAAGAAAAAAAAAAAAAAGAGAGAGAGAGAGAGAGAACATAGAAATAAATAAAATCAGAAAAGAGAGGAGGACATTGCTACTGACTAAAGAGTACAACTCAAGATTAGTTCCTTACCAAACTCTGCTGCCACTTTTTGAAGCAAGATGTCAGGTGATGTCTGCGAAGGTTCAGCCTTCCTCTTCCCTCTTAAGGCTTCCTGGGTCCAGCTTCTTCCAATCTCAGCTGTAGGCTGGCATAGGGCTCATCTCTCTTCCCAGGGCTCATTTCTTTCCAGGGTCAGCGGCTCTGTTCTCTTCACAAGGTCAGCTGTAAACTATCAGGCTCATCTCTCTTCCCTGGGCTGCAGGCTCCTCTGTGTATCTTTTCCGCATATCTACTTCTGTGTTCTTGACTGAGCATCTGTTTATATAGCCCACCAAGGGGGTAGGGACTCAACCCTGCATGCCCTAATGATGTGGTCAAATCAAAGCCCTAATTTTGATTTAATCAAGTAAACATAAAACTTTTGAATTTAAATCAGTCAAAGGGTACCATACCCAGAGGAACAGACCAGTTTACTAACATAATCATTATCTCTTTTTGAAATTCATAAATAATATCAAACTGCCACAGGCCTAAATATGCTCAAAGAGCTAAAGGAAAACACAGGCAAAGAACTAAAGGAAATCAGGAAAACAATAGATAAATGCAAAGATAATATCAATAGAAAGACGGAAATTATGAAAAGGAACCAAACAGAGCTGAAAACCACAGTGACAGAAATTTAAAATGTCTTAGAGGGGTTCAACAGCAGATTAATTGGAGCTGGCAGAAGAAAGAATCATTGAACTTGAATATAAGGCAGTTGAAATCATTCATTCTGAGAAGAAAGATTGAAGAAAAGTGAACAGAGGAAACTGTGGGACACATCAAGCATACCAACATATGCATTGTGGGAATCCCAGAAGAAGAAGACATAGAGAAAGGGGCAGAGGGAATAGCCAAGGAAATAATGAAATTATTGAAGTTAAGTTGGTATCAGCATGTGAGATTGTAATAGATTTAGGATGTTACATTGGAATTGTGAATGTGATGAATCCCATTGTATTATTCCTGGAACTCCAAATTTAATGAAAGACACGAATACATATCCAAAATACTTAATAAACTCCAAACAGGAAAACAACAACAACAACAAATAGACCCACACCACAGCATATTATAACCAAATTGTTGAATGCCAAAGATAAAGAGTGAATTCTGAAGCTCAAGAGAAAAGCAATGTGTCACATACAAGATTAAATGCCAATTTCTCATTGGAAACATGGAGGCAGGAAAACAGTGGGATGACATTTAAAGTGCTGAAAGCAAAAAATTGTCAACCAAGAATTCTATATGTGGCAAAATTGTCTTTAAAAATAAGCAAGTGGTTAAAACATTCCCAAATAAACAAAAGCTGAGGAAATTTGTCACCACTAGACCAGCCCTACAAGGAATGCTCAAGAGAGTTCTGTAATTTGAAAGTAAAGGATAATAGACAATAGATTAAAACTGCATAAAGAAATAAAGATCTCCAGTGAGCGTAATGTCGGTACTATTGTATTTTTGGTTTGTAACTCCATGTTTTACTTCCTTCAGGATCTAAAAGGCAAATGCATAAACTGTAATGAGAAATAAGTGGCTTTGGACTCATAAGGCATAAACAGTTATTTTGTGACAAGAACAATATAAGGTGGGGGGATGGAGGAGTATAGGAACGTAGTTTGTGTATGCTATTGAAGTTAAGTTGGTATCAAAGCTTGTGAGATTGTTATAGATTTAGGATATTACATTGGAATTGTAAATGTGATGAATCCCATTGGATTATTCCTAGAATTGGATGAGATGGGAAAGTTTCTGTTGTATATATGTTCCCACTATTAAGAAGAAGAAAAATGAGCATGAAACTAAAGCAACAATGACAATTAAATGCGATACATGAACCTGGATGGAATCTAGCAAGGGAGGAGAAAAGGCCCAAAGGGACATTACTGGGACATAAGAAAAAATTGAAATAGCCACTGTAAGATTTTTATCAATATTAAATTTCTTGAACTTGATGACTGCACTTAATGTGGATACATAAGTGAATATCCTTATTCTTAGGAAATGTACATGATAGTATTGAGGATTCAAGATGCATGCTGTAAAAAACACACTCAGGCATTCAGAAAATGGATGATAGATAAGTAGATGATAGAATGATACGGCAAATGTGGCAAAATGTTAAAATTGGTGGACCTGGATATCTGGGCAGCAGGGTAGAGGTATGTTAGATTTCTGTGTTTGGGGTTTCTGTATTTTTTGTTACTGTCCTGTATATTGGAAAGTATTTCAAAATAAAAATGGGGGGGGGGGGAAGGAAAGAAAAAAGTTCACTCTAGCAGCTGTGTGGATAAAGCATTTGTGGGGAGGGGTTGGAAAGACCATTAGGAAGGGGCCGTGGAACCCAAGTGAAAGACTAGTGTGGTCAATCCTAGACTAGGTGACAGCGCAAGAGGGGTGACGAGGAGTGGAGCGCTGAGCGGGCGGGGGGGGGGGGCGGGGTAAGGAAGACACCAGGTGTAAGGGGTGCCCAGCTGTGTTAATCATTAAGATGAGGGAAGGATGGAGAAGTAAGTTTGTTTTGCACATGTTGACCTTGAGAAGCCAGTGACACGCCCCTCGGGGCCTAAAAACTTAGACGAGAACACATCGCATTTTAAAAAGCATAGGAGGGACCCGGGTTCGATCCCCGGGACCTCCCGGTAAAAAAAAAAAAAAAAAGAAATAAGGAAGATGAACAGACACAGCAAACACAAACAACGAGGGGGTGGGGAGAAATAAATAAATAAAATAAATCTTTAAAAAAAAAAAAGCATAGGAGTAGACGAGAGGTGTGTCAGCCCAAGGATTTAGAACCTCTTATCCCAATTACCTTTTCCACCGCTGTAACAGAAACGCGCAGGCTGAAGGGCGCATGCGCACACCTGCGTCCACGGCCGGCAACTCCCTGACGGCGCGTGCGCTTTACAGGGTGGTTGCCACGGAGACGCGTGGCCTTGACCTACCAGTCCGCGCCGGGAGCCGCCGGCTGGGCGGCAACAGCTGTTCTTGGGCTGCTCCAGGCGCAGGTCAGGTCCCTGCAGGCGGATGGACGGCCGCGGTGGGACGGGGGCGTCGGGGTACGGCGAGGAGGGCGAGGATGATGACGACGAGGAAGAGGAGCGGGAGGGCGGCGCTGCGGACTCGCAGGGGTCCAGGCTGCCCCCCATCGCGGGCGGCACCTCAGAGCTGGCCAAGCGGAAGGTGAAGAAGAAAAAGAAGAAGAAAAAGACCAAGAGGTCGGGCAAGGGGGACGGTAAGAGGAGCAGCAACCCAGCAAC
>JAKSZT010054053.1:2094561-2141331 GCA_026826555.1 Tolypeutes matacus | reverse complement strand
AACTCGCCACTCCCAAACAGCGGTCCTCCAGCTCCCCACACATGTAACTTATCCCAGCATGGAGATGCCCCAGTAAGACCAGCCATGTCCACAGAGACTCTCCCTCAACCAGCACAGAGACCCCTTAAGCGCTGCAGAGATTCCATCAACTTTGCTGTCTTCAAACGCTGCGCAGGGACTACCAAATCCTATAATATACCACTTTCCCCCTCAGAAGCCCACTATTCTCACAAGTCTTCTTGATATCCAGAGACCCTCAGCCCACACAGACACTCCAGTCACCAGAGACCCCAAATCCTGCCCTGAGAATTCTCAGTACTCAGAGGGACCCTCAACCTGCAGAGAGAACCCCACAGATACCCTCCATTCCCACAGGGACTCCCAGCCCTACATAGCAACCCTTAGCTTTACACAGACACCCTCTCAACTCCCTAATCCCTCACCCCAGACTCCCTGACATCCACACCTTCCTTATGGAAATCTTAAGCCCTACGTTCTCCAAACCCAAAGACACTCATCTACCACATTACAGACACTCATTCATGAACATACAGAATCACAGTTGCCTGCTCTCCACCTGGAGACACTCACACCTTCGTACGTCACAGGTGGCTGCCTCTAGATGCTAGGGAGACATCCACGTAAATGCAGGTAAAGCACCCTCCCTGCACAGGCACTTATCCCGATACACATTCGCCATGGGGCAGGCAGCCTCCACCCGCCCAAACACCCATTCCACCAGTCACTGCCACATGCTCTTATATTCCCAGACATCCTCAACAACATTCCCTCCTATCAGTAGAACACCACTAAATAACAATAAAGCACAGACACAGTCTGCACACATCCAGCTATCCCATTACACATGCACTTGCACAGACTCACTCCCAAACAGTTCTTGTACACACACAATCACACATATGCTAGTACACACTTCAGCCTCTCTTATGGACAGCTCCTTAACATATAGACACACACCAACACCTGCCACAAAACCACAGAGCTCCCTCTTGTAGATCCCCCAGCTGCCTCGACAAAGGCACTGAGCACCCACTTTGTGGAAAGAGAGTACAACAATGACATAGAATCCAGGGCACTTGCCGTGAGTGCTGAGATTCCCCACTGTCGCCTGTATGGTCCACCTCAGTGATTTGGCTGCCAGGGAGGTGGCTTTCATTGACCCTGGCCCAGCAACCCTGAGCTCCAGCGTGGCTAGTCTGGGGCTCAGGTTTCCGTGCCCTGGCCCTTGGTGCGCAGAGCTGGCACCACTGGAAAGATGGAGGCAGAAGGAACAGCAGCCTCCCCCATGTCAACCTTGTAGTCTGGGGAAGGGAGCAATGAGATGATTATAATTACATCTTCAGATGGAATCATAATAAAAAGGCAAAAAAGCAATTCTGGAGGTTAGGTCAGAAGCACCCTATGTGCATGTATCAGCAAAACCAAATCAGAAAATGTATTTTTAGCTTAGCTTTTGAATCTAGATATTGCAGTGGCATGTACCTCATACTGTCAGCAGGGGAGTAGGAAGGTAGAGAAACTTCAAGAGAGGCATTTTTCTTTTACTTTATTCTTTTTTCTGTGGGTATGGTGGGTGCGAGAAGATACTTCTCTTTTCCAGAAAACAGTAGGATGAGCTGATGAAAGAACCAAATTAATATGTTATATGCATTAGAGAATTCTGAAATACTATTAATATAAAAATAAATCAGCACAAGCCACACAACAGATGCATTTCCTGGGTTGGCATAATATTGCTTTTCTCAGTCAAATCTAGGACGGTTTTCTGTTGTTCTCCAGTTCTTCCATCATAAAGTGTCTAGACTAGTGGGTAGAGTCATAGACTCCTAGAAATGAAAAGTACCTTGTTGAGCATCTGAAGGTCAAGTTGGGGGCAGCGTGACATAACAGGAAAAGCAGGGCTGTGGAAGCCAGTCTGTGTTCCAGCCTTTTCTCGGCCCTTCACTATGTGACATGGGCAAGTTACCAAAACTCTTGGAGCCTGTATTTGTCAGCCAAAGGGGTGCTGATGCAAAATACCAGAAATCTGTTGAGTTTTATAAAGGGTATTTATTTGGGGTAGAAGCTTACGGTTACCAAGCCACAAAGTGTAAGCTATTTCCCTTACCAAAGTCTGTTGCCATATGTTGGAGCAAGATGGCTGCCGACACCTGCAAGGGTTCAGCTTCCTCTTCCTCTAAGGCTCTGTGGTCCCAGCTTCTTCCAATATCAGCTGTAGGCTGGGATAAGTCTCATCTCTCTCCCAGGCTCGTTTCTCTCCAGCTTTACTCTCTCCACAAGGTCAGCTGTAAACTATCAGGAGAACAGCTCATTTCTCTTCCTGAGGCCTCTGCCGAGTCTAATGGAGACTTCTCTCTTTCCTCATGTATGTCCTTCTCTGTGTTTTTACTTCCTGGGGCTCCAGCATTAAAACTCTAACTAGCTCCTCTGCCGTGTAGTTTTCACGTCCTACTGACGTGGCCCAAAGTCCTAATCGTAATTTAATCAAGTAAAAGTGAAACCTCTGAAGTTAATACAATCTAATACCCCCAGAGGAACAGATCAGTTTACAAACATAATCCAATATCTATTTTTGAAATTCATGAATAATATAAAACTGCTACAGAGCCTCAGTATCTTCACCTGTAAATTGGGCTGGTAGTCTTTATCCAGAAGGCCTGGCTCCTAAAGGTGCTCAAGAAATGGTCCCCCTCCCCGAAATGGCTCCACCCAAAGCCCAGGCTGGCAGGTGTCTGAGGCTGGTGGGCGGGCATCGCCTCTAATGCTGTCCTCTGCTCAGCAGATAAACATCAGAGTCGAAGCCTGAAGAATCAGCCGCTTTCTTCATCCCTTCATGACATCTTAAGTCCCAGCAAAGATCATGGCCTGAAGCAGGAGCACAGACAAGACAAAACAGACAGCAAGCACATCCCTTCCTACTCCTCCACCGCGAGCCTCACCCATTGCTCTGAAATAGAAGAGAAGCTTTCGAACCAGATCAACGAAAGTCTGCGTTGGGATGGAATTCTTGCCGACCCTGAGGCAGAACAAGAAAGGATTCGCATATATAAATTGAACCGGAGGAAGAGGTACCGGATTTTGGCCCTGAAGGCCTTCCACTCTGACTCCTGTGCTGAGGAGAGCCCTGAGCCCTTGCCGTACCTCTCTGACAAAGCCTGCAGCCCCATCGACAGGCAGCCCGCCTTGAAAGCCGACCACCCCAGTCACTACTTGGAAGGCAATCTCACCCCAAAGATCCTGCACTCTGATTTAGCTCCTAATCTGCCCGAGTGAAAAACCGCCCTCGACACTGACAAGCATGTAATTTATCCTGACCACAAGTTTGTGTTAAATTGTAATAATAATAAAAGGAAACCAGACCTTGATCTGAGGGAAGCAGACATTTGGTATGTTAATGGATCAGCCTCTTTCTTCACCAAGATGCCCTTTATTGCCAGGAAGCCACAGTTCTGAAGACATAAGCAATTTCATGAACCAGTTTCTTTTTAGAATTTCCTTTTCCTCCCTTTCCTTTCAAATTTCTCATCACAGTTAAATGTCTATAATTTGCCCCCACCCCAAAGAAGATAAAGTGTGTTGATTATATAAGTTTTAGATTATGTAAATTGGTTTTATTAACCAATTTCATGGGTAAAATTCCTCACACTGTACATGCTTCTGTAGGCCCAAAGAAACTGCCTCAAATATCCTGGAGCCTGTTTTTGTTTTTGTTTTCAGTTAAATACATTCCCTGTCCTTATGCGGTCTTCAAAATAAGTAGGTTCCAGAACTTCATCCCTGGGAAGTTCTGGGAAATCACAAAAGAAATATTGCTCCTCTTCTAAACATAGTCCTCCCTGCTGCCCCACGGCAGTGTTTTAAGCAAAATTCTGGAGTGTTAGACTGTACCACCTCTCTGAAATCACTATCCCTGCCTTCCACAAGTATTTATTGAGTGAAGACTATGTGTTTTCTTCGTTTGGGTTCTCCCAGAAGCAGATCCTGAGACAGGCATTCAAATGTCGATTATTTGGGCAGTGAAGGAAGCATCAGTAGAAAGATGATGCAGGGAAGGCAAGACAGCAGTCACGGGGCCAGTTCAGCCAGCTCCACACTGGGCAACTGGAGCTTAATCCCATGGGGAAACCCTGGGACCCAGCACAAGACCCACTTCTCAGAAGGATCCACCTGGGAGCTGGGGTATCATGCCCCTCAGAGACATTCCTGAGGGCTGGCAGAGGGGAAGCATGCTGCCAGTGTCCTGCCATTTCCAGCCTGCCTCGGGCAGGAAGATGCAGACCCCAAGGCCCAAGGGATGGGGGTGGTCTCTGACAGCATCAGCTACACGTGTACATCAGTGCAGGGCCTGAGAGGGGCAGGGTGGAGGTTTGAGGTGGGGTCCCTAAAAAAAAAAACTTTTTTTTCAAAAAAGTTGAGATTCCTGAAGTCCAAGAGGTTAAAATGTTTTTGGATAGGCAACCCCCCACCCCCCAACCCGTGCTGAGGCTGGGGCTGTCGTCTCTGCTGTCCGGGCAGAGGAGGACCCACAGCATCAGGCAGAGAGGAGGCAGGGAATTTGGGTGCAGCTCCATGGAAAGGAGGCTCAGCCCCAAGACCTTGCCTGATGCTCCAGGTAAAAACGGAGCAGAGAGAGAAGTGCCTGGGCTGGCATGCCATGCACCCTCTGGATCAGCCTTAGGGGCTGGGGTGTTGTGTGTGGAGGAGTCTGAGGGTGCACCAGACTCAGAATGCCTTGGTCGTTTAGCAATGTCTCCCATGGGTGGCGTGTGGCCTGTGGTGGCCTTCTTGCCATGAGATGCCATTCTGGTCAAGATGATGAGCGTTGGTATCAGAGCTGAATTTTTCTTTTTCCCACCACTTGTTAGCTGTGTGACCTCAGGCAAGTTGCTTAACCTCTCTGAGTCTTAGTTTCCCTATCCGGAAATGGGATGCAAATACCTACCTCAGTGTTGTGAGAATCAAATGCAATAAATACAAAAAGCACTTAGCATAGGGCCCAGCATCTAGGAAGTAGTTTATTGTAAGAACTGTGATCAATGATATTTTAGGTTGGCATAGCCATACTACCACTGGAGAGACTGCCCTGGGTGATGGCATAAAGCTCAACTCATCAAAAAGTGAGCTTTGTAAAGAAACATGGCTTCAGCAACTGGCTGATAGAATTCAAACAAACTGGGAAGCGGCTGTGGCTCAATCAGTAGGGCTCCCGTTTACCATATGGGAGGCCCCGGGAACCGAACCCCGGGCCTCCTGGTGAAGGCAAGCCTGCCCGCACGGCGTGGTTAGCTGACCCAGCGAGCACAAGCAGCAAGGGGGGGATAAATGAATGAATGAATGAATGAATAAATAAATAAATAAATCTTAAAAAAAAAAAAAAAAAAGAATTCAAACAAACTACAAAACAAATTATAGGGTCCGGAGCCATAGAGAGAATGCAGGAGGAACATTGCAAGAGCCCAGAAGACCCGTGTTCTGGGAAGGCTTTGGGCCAGAGAGGAAAGTGCCTGCTTGTAGCTTAAAACCAAATAGAAATCTGCACTTAAAATATCAATAGAGGAAGCAGGCTGTGATTAATGCTCCCATTAATTACTGTGGAAGTGGCTCCAGGTCAAGTGCCACCTTGGGTTAGAAGTTTTAAGTATCTTTCTTACACCCAGTCTAAATCAGTGAGGATTCCTCCAGTTGCTAGGAGCAGAAACCCCACTGAAAACTGGCTTATAACCTAAGGGGAATGACTGGCTTGCAAAACCAACAGTCCAGGATTGGCTGTGGCTTCAGGCCTCATTGGATCCAGGAGGCCACACTATCATCAAATTATTTCTCTTGATGTGGAGAAATTGGAACCTCGGAGCATTGCTGGAGGGAATGTAAAGTGGTGCAGCTCCTGTGAAAAACGGTTTGGCAGTTCTTTAAAACTGAAACATAGAATTACAGTATGACCCAGCAATTCTACTCCTAGGTATATACCCAAAAGAACTGAAAACAGGGGCTTGAACAGATAGTTGTACGTCAATGTTCATAGCATTATTCACAATAGCCAAAAGTTGGAAAGAACCCAAGTGTCCATCAATGGATGAATGGATAAATAAAATGTAGTCTATCCATCTGATGGAATACTAGTCAGTCATTAAAGGAGCAGAGTTCTGATACCTACTACAACATGGATGAACCTTGAAGACAACATATTGAGTGAAATAAGCTAGAGACAAAAGGACAAATCTTGTATGAGTCCACTTATATGAATTATCTAGAAGAGGCAAATTCACAGACAGAAACTAGATTAGAGGTTACCAGGGGCGAGGAGGAAGGAGAATGGGGATTATTTCTTCATGGGTATAGAGTTTTTGTTTTGGCTGATGAAAAAGTTTTAGTAATATAAGGTGGTGGTGGTAGCTGTGGTAGGTTGAATTCTGTATTCCAAAAAACACATGGTCTTAATTTTAATTTGCATCCCTGTGGGAGTGAACCCATTGTAATGTAAATATGACCTTTGGAAGACATTATTTTTACTTAACGTGTGGTCAATTGAAGCAGCATAGGCCTTGGTCCCCATTACTGGAGGCCTTATAAAAAGAATCAAAAGTCACAAAAGTGGGTTGCTAATGGGGCTTAGTGGTTGAGTGCCGGCTTCCCACATATGAGGTCCCAGGTTCAATCTCCGGCCCCGGTACCTCAAAAAAATTAAAAAATTAAAAAAGAAAAAAATCACAAAAGCCAGAAAGGAAGAAGACATTGCCATGTGGCAGGGCACAAAGAAACAAGCCAAGGAACCCCGAGAACTGCCAGCAGCCAGCACCAGAATGCAACAGTCTTCAGGGAGAAAGCAAGCCTTGTCAATATCTTGATTTTGGACTTTGAGCTTCAAAACCATGAGCCAATAAATTCCCATTGTTTAAGCCACCCCACTGTGTGGTATTTAGCCTGGCAAATTTAGACAGTAGCATAACATTTTTAAAATAATGCCACTGAATTGCATGCATAAAAACAGTTAAAATGGGAAGTTTTATGTTGTATATATTACCGAATAAAATTTTTGAAATGAAAAAATAAAATGTCCTCTCTCCATATCTCACCTTGGCCTCCTCTGTATTGTATTCGTGTTCAGGCAGACGTAATAAAGATGACAAAAGATGGCCACTGACATGCTTATAGCTGTGTGAAGAAAAGACAGCACGCCTGCATTGCTCTCCAATGTTCCTACAGTCCCAGAAGCATTCTTGGCCTGGCTGGGGTCATATGCCCGTATCTGGACTAGTCACAGCGGCCAAGGAAATGGAGTATGATGGCTGCACAGACCAAGGACAGTGGGGAAGTGGAGGTGGGGGCGGGCGTAGAGAATTGTTATGGAATGGGGGCGGGATGATTCCTAAGAAGATGCCAAGTAGATAGAGATCTATATGTTACCCTCCAGATGCAGAACAATTTGTTGTTAAAAGGCCCTGACCAGAGGTCATGGAGGTGGATGGCATAGCATGAGTTCATCTCAGCTGCTCTGGATTAACTGCATGATCATCACCAGAGCTACTGATGCTTGGTCAACACTATGGAATCTATTCACTAAAAACAAATGATGACCCGACGCGAGTCGGCTCAGTGCGATGGTCTCTAGGAATGCGGTTGCGGCCCGCCCAAGCCTAGGTCCCATCTCATTTGGAACAAAAAGCAGTTCTAGGGAGATAAGAGGGAAAGAACTGCAGGAACCACAATCCCACCTGGAAGAAAACACCTCTGTGACTTCAGGCCTCTCACCAGAGCTTCAGAGAAGTGGAAGAGGCCCTCAAAGGAGCAGATTCTAGATTGGCAAGGCCAGAAGCAATTTTCGATATCCCAGCCCCAAATAAGCAAGACTTCAGATGTCACATCTGAAGCCGTCACAGCTTTGTGACATGAAGGACAGGACCAGGTTTCAGCAGAGAGGTGTGCTGGGCGAGATTGCTCTACATCCACACTTCTCCATGCTTTCCCAAGACCAGCAGAAGATGAACAAATCCCAGGGGTCTGTGTCACTCAGGGACGTGACTGTGGGCTTCACCCAGGAGGAGTGGCAGCACCTGGACCCTGCCCAGAGGACCCTGTACAGGGATGTGATGCTGGAGAACTACAGCCACCTCGTTTCAGTGGGGCTTTGCATTGCCAACCCAGAGGTGGTCTTCAAGTTGGAGCAAGGAGAGGAGCCATGGATATTAGAAGAAGAATCCTCGAGCTACCAGAGCCACCCAGATCGAAGAACTGGACACAGGCAAGGAAAGAAGCAATGGCCTCCTAGGGACAGAGCCAGGACGAAGGAAAAGAAGACCCTGTTCTGAGAGCCCCTGGTGACTAGCCTGCTGCCCTCTGTGCTGCTAGGAGGACAGAAGATGTTCCTGGGCAAGAGTCCAGCTCAGAGAACCCTGAAGTCAGGGGCATGAACAGGGCCCTCAGTCCCTCTATGCTGTCCAGGGCAAGCTTGGGACCTTCTTTGGCCTTGCCCATGTCACCGTTTTCCACTGGCAGCCCAACTACCCAAGTTCAGCCTCCAACTACTCCCTCACCTTCGGCATTTTCTCCCAGTGAAGAGTCTTGGGGATGGGGGAATTGTCCTCAGGACAGGTGCCTCTTAGGTCACTGGCTGACTCCCACAGGGAGTCATAGGAAGACATAGGGCTGTCCCAGCAACTTGACTGCAGACTCTTGGAGCAGTTGTTGCGGGAATGTCCTGAATGGGAACAACTATCGAATCCAATGCTCAAGACACTTCCACAAGATTTTCTAAAATCCCAGCACCCAAGGACTCCCCAGGAGATACTTCTCAGCCTGAGAGATCCACAGTCAGAAATGAGAAGGCTGCTTGGACATTTTCCTTACTGGCAGATGCTCTTAGATCAGAGTCTCAGAAGGATACTTCAAACATGTTTCATCCCAGGGGCAGCAGCCCGGCCAGGGAGAGCAGCAGGGGCAGGCCCTGCAGGTCTATCTTCCCACATGCCAACAGTGGCAGCAGCAACCTGCCGTGGGAGGGCAGCAGTCTCAAAGGCTGCATGTCTATCTGCCCACGTTCCAGTATCTGCAGCAGTCCCAGATACCATGGCCAGGACTGGGTGGGTAGCAGGGGTAGACACTGCAAGCCTAGCTGCCCACGTTCCGGTATCCACAGCAGCTCAGCTCAGCCGGCCAGCAGCCACCAGGGTTGCAGACTCGTCATCCTCCCCCACCAGGGTAGTGGTGGTCGACATCGAGCCTGCCAGGGAAAGGCAGTTGCCTACTCTGCCAGTCTGATGCAATAATGTCATGGCAGTCTCTCCATTAACAGTCCTTTTGGAGACCTTGCTCCAGGTACATAAAACCCACACACATGAACATCTCCACCCTCTCCAACAGCTGCAGAATTTGGGGCAGCCCTTGTGGACTCCAGAATCATGAAGGCATTGCCTAATCTAGGGTTTCCTCAGACCCAGATTCATATTGGCTGCAAAACCCATGATGATCTCAACCTCAGGATGGCTAGGTGCCTCCCCATCAAAGGTTCTAGACATCATCTCAGAGGCAGAAACTGGCACAGGAGATGCCAGAGGAGGGCGCCCTCTGCTGCCACAGTCAGCTGTCTGGGCTACTGAGAACGCTTGCTTCTTATGACTTCCCTTTAGCTTTATCTCTAAAAACTCAAAGCCTAAACACTTATATTTTTTAGTTTAAAACCATGGAACATATTTTTGGCTGTGGATATGTAGTTGAGAGTCAGTTCTCTGTATATGGATATTATTATATATATGGATATACAATATATGTCTATTTCTCTATAAGTAGGTGTTCTATTTTTTCTATTAAACATTGCTACAAGAAAATTATAGATAACTTTCTGTTTGTGCAAGTAAGGAAAGTTAGGCACTGGAAATCAACTCAAATTGCTCCAGAAAAATTAAGAACTGTACCAAGAACAGGAAGAATTGTTCAGCCCAAGTGGACACATGATACCAGGTGTAAAAGAAAGTCCACCCATGTGTTATGAGCTAATAATACGTTTGCAAAAGCCCCAAGAGGAAGCGTACTGCAAAGACTTGATCCTCTGGCTTATAGGAGATAAAGCCTCTAGTGATCCTACTAACTATAATTAGATGATAAGTAGGTGTAAGAAAGTAAAGGGCAAACTCTCGTGAATAAGACTCAATGGACACAGCAGTAGAGACTGTTTTTTGTTGTTTGCTTTTTAGTATTTTTTTAATAAGCTTTTTATTGAAGTATAACACACATAGAGAAAAGGGCCCACATTATAAGTGTACAGATCAATGAAGAGTCACAAAGTGAACACACCTGTATAACTACCACTTAGTTCAAGAAATACAATATCACTAACTTCACAGAAGCCAGTTTTGGGTCTCCTCCCATCCCCTGACCCCTCCACTGTTAACTGTTATCCTGACTTCTAACCCTATGGACTGTTTTTGTCCGGTTTTGATCCCAGCAGCCAAATACCAACAGAGAAAAACTAGCCCAACAAATTTTGGTTTATTGGCTTGCTGCAGCAAGGGAGGGCTTAGCCAGAGAAACCCTGAATGGATCTTGGTAGGAAGAGGGAGTAGGGAGAGGCTTTTGAAAGGCTTAGGCTTGTGTTGAATAATTCCAAGGAGAAGTTAGGGAATGTGAGGATCAGTTCTAAACTGTTTGCTGTCATGAGGTAAGTGCAGCTTAGTAATGAGGTATCTCAATGTTTGTTTGGCAGGTGAGGGTAGCAAAGCAGTAATGGGCATCATTGGTGAAAAAAGTAGTAGTAACTCAAGGAAGAGAGTCATTATGATGCTTCACATCTGCAGCATGACCTTGAGCAAAATGTTTTCTGTTAACCTTGCAGCTGCCTCTGTGTTATCAGCTAACAGATAATCGTAGATAACAGGGATGATTTTTACTTTCTCAGTCTCCTGCTGATTTTTGAGTCCTGAGCTAATTTTGCTCATTGAGTATAAATAAAACCACCTGTGTTTTCTTCTGTGCCTGGCTTCTTTTGTTCAACATTTTGTTTGTGAGATTCATCCTGATTGTTGCATGTAACTGTGCTTATTATTAATGCAGTATAGTTTTCCACTGTGTGACTATACTGTAATTTACCCATTCTGTTGACGAGCACTGAAGAGTTTTCAATTCTTGGCTCTAGCAAATAGTGCTCTTATGAACAGTCTAGTCCCTGCCTTTAGATGAACATATGCACCCATTTCTCTTGGGCATATACCAAGAACAAGATTGCTTGGTCATATGGTATGCACATATTCAGCTTTAGTAGTCTGCCATTGTTTTCCAAAATGGTTGCTTCAATTTGTATTCTTAGTAGTGTATGAGAGTTGCAGTTTCTCCACATCCTTACCAATGCAGGTATTGTCTGCCTTTTCATTTTAGCCATTATAGTAGATGTGTAGTAATGTGTTTTAATTACATTTCCTTGATGACTAATAAAGTAGACTTTTTATGTGTTTAAAAAAAAAAAAGATGACTAGGGCAAGATGGCAGCAGAGTAAGGAGCTCCAAGAGTCACCTTGCCCTACAGAGCAGTTAGTAATCAGCCAAAGCTATCTAAATCACCTGTTTGGGGGGCCCAGGAGACCTGAAGAGCATCCTGCAACATCCTTGGAAGAACAGAAGGAGGAGACTGTCCATCTGCAGTAAAGAGTTCTGAGCAGAGCACTCTACACCATGGAGGCCAGTGCCCATCTTCCACTTGTGGTGCAAGCTGACTTGGGAATTGTTGCCTGGCAGGAGTTGGAAGCTCCATTTCCCAAAAATGGGGGAGGATATGATGGTCGGGCACCAATTTCAGCTACTGATTAATAAATTTGTCTGGCTAAAGTACAATCCTAAGAACAACTAAAGGTAGCCTCCATTTTAACTGTGCCCCTGGCATGTGGGGAAAAAGGGCAGACTGAAAAATCACAGTGATGGTAGGGACCTGCTTCTTTCTTCCCAGGTGGGATTGCAGCCCTACCCTGGGCTCCAGCCCCACCTCCAGCAGGGAGGAAGCTGGGGGTGGGGGGGAACTGCAGTAGCCTTTCTGGCAACTGCAGGCACTTTCACCCACATGGACTAGATTGGTAGGCAAACCTGTGGATACATCTCCACCCCCAATAGGATAGGAGGGGGGTGGTGTTTCCTTAGCCTCTCCAGGCAACTGCAGCTGCTTTCAGCCCACATGAACTAGATCTGTAGGTCCACCCGCGTCATCAATAGGATAGGAGGGAGGCAGGGTTTCCCCAGCCTCTCGGGGCAACGGCAGGCACTTTTGGCCCATACGAACTGGATTGTTGGGCACATTTCTGGCTCCATTCCCACCCCTGACAGGGCAGGAAGAGGGATAGTGCACCTTCAGCCTTTCTGGCAACTGCAGGCACATTCACCCACATGGACTAGACTGGTGGGCAAACCTGTGAATACATCTCCACCCCCAATAGGATAGGAGGGGGGTGGTATTTCCCCAACCTCTCTGGGAAACTGCAGGTGCTTTCCGATTGCACAAACTAAATTATTGGACATATCTGTGGCTCCATCCCCACCCCTGACAGAGCAGGAGGAGGGACAGTGCTCCCTCACCCTCTTTGGGCAACTGTAGTCACTTTTGGCCTGCACAGAGTAGACTGCTGGACACATTGGAGGCTCCATTCCTGCTCCTGGCAGGGGAGGAGGAGGACTAGTACTTCATCAGTCTACCTGGGTAACTGCAAGATACTGCAAGAAAAAAACTGCCAGCCAAGAATCTTTTTTTTTTTTCTTTAAGCAAGCAAGTAAAATGTTTGTTGTAAAACGAAAGTTAGAGAAAGTACACACCCAAGACAGGTGTGGGTGTACCTAAGGGAGCCATGCGCTGGGGCTGGGGCTGTGGTCTTATTTAAGGCAGGCCTTCCCCCTCCTTCCTCCATGTAAATGAAGACTTGTGAGTTTTCTGAGTGTCAGCCCGCCTGGGTGGGAGTCAGGGGAGGGGTACAAATGGGCTTCTCATTATCTGTTGTCTTCAGGTATTCAGTCTTGGGTGGTTGACTCCTCCCTTGTTGGCAGGACTTTCCACTGGCAGGTGCAGGCAAAAATGAATGCCTGCGAGCAGGAGTTTTACACAGAAATGACTATTTTGTCCTTATTGCTCTAGTGCTTTCCTATGGCACCCTTTTTTCTCTCAGGTCCCTGTTCTACCCTGCCTCAACTTCCCCCTGAGAGTTTTCACCCTTATTCTTAAGAGAGAGCTGAAGGGCAATGGTCATTCTTCTGTAGCTGCTTCCTGCTGGTTAGGGGCAGTAGCTCCTGCCTGATGAGGTGTAAAACTCTCTGGCTATTCTATTGAGGCTGAGGGGGGTGTGCTTGGAATGGTGGTTGGAACTGGCTGGAATCCTTGCATAATCATTAATTTGCTTTCTAAAGCATTCAACCTGGTTAGGGCTTTAAAAACACAAGGGCCTATTAGAAAAAAGAGAAAGGTTGAGAGGGGACCTAAAAGCGGTATGAGCCAGGAAAGGTTAGGAACACAGAGAAAGGAAGGCTGGGTTGGTTGGGCCATAAGATATGGAGGGGGTGATGTACACTAGTGAGCACAAGCCTATCCAGAGGGGAAGTAAGGAGAGGTAAGCCTTGTTTCTGCAAAGAGAGAAAATTCCATTTTGATAGTTTAAAGTAGAAGCAAATGTGAGAATGGGCAAAGGTTTCATCTTCAATAGTTACTTCCTGCTGATTAGGGGTGAGGAAAAACTTCATATTACTTTGGAGGATGCTCTAGACATAAGCTCACAAAGACAATAGAGGCAGTTAAGAGAGCCATTCTTTATCTTATAGGCAAGTTCATTAACTACTAGAAAATGAATTAAGTTTGCTAAGACTTTTAACACACTTAATATCCCTCTGCATATAATCCAGTATAGAGGAGATATTATCATATTCATCAGGTATATAGGTACAGCACTTAATACTAATCAAAGCACAACTTTCTTTTTGGGCTGCAGTTAATATATCTAAGCTCCAGGTTTGCGATACCATACATGTTGTCTCCATGGAAGCAGGCCATAATGCCAATTGTGTCTGTTTAGGTTCAGCTCGTATTAATTTGCTAATTACTGCTCCAGTTGGTATATCCTTCACACAGCCAGCATTGTGCAGCACCGTTGGTCCCTGAGAGAGGCTCCGGTGTTTCACCAGTCTAGTGCATAGTGCCCTCCAGCACTATGAAACAGAGCTAGTATAGAGGCAATGTCCATTGTAAATCTAGTGATATCAAGCCATTTCTGGCTGCATCTAGCATGATAAGAAGATGTGGCAGATACTTTTATTGTTTTGGGGGCTGTAGTGACCAATCTAGCCAATCACCCAAATGGAGAGGCACCATGCAGGGTACTGGGGGCCCGGTTTGACTGCACAAGAGAGTTTGACAATATTGAAGTCTATCCTTTTAATTTTTATACATTTTCTAAACACTTCAAATGCAATTTATAACATATTAAAATGAACTGAACAATTTTTCGTACTTTACTTTTTACTTTTACACCTTTACCATGATTATGTCAATTGACAGTATTTTTCTTCAGTAGTACAGGAAAAAACAAACAAACACTTTCTCAATTATGAAATTTTTTATGAAAACCTAAGTTTCCCAATGGAATCAAGATTATTTCCCCCCTACCAACACCTTACCAACACCAACACCTTACTATGCAGTTTGAAAGCCAAGAATCTTATATCTGGAAAGATTGTCTATAAAAAATGAGAGTGAGTTTAGAATATTCACAGATAAGGAGAAACTGAGAGAGTTTGTAATCAAGTGACTGGCTTTACAGGAAATACTAAAGGGAGTGCTGCAGCCTGAAAAGAACAGACAAGGAGAGAGAGGCTTGGAAGAGAGTCTAGAAATGAAGATTTTATCAGTAAAAGTACTTAAAATGTAAAAAGAGTGGTGAAAACAAGATATGAGAGATAAAACCCAAAGATCAAAATGAGTGAAGTAAGAACTGCCTTTATAGTAATAACATTGAATGTTATTGGATTAAACTCCCTAATCAAAAGATACAGACTGATGGAATGCATAAGAAAATATAAGCCATTTATATGCTGTCTACAAGAGACTCACCTTAGATCCAAGGATACAAATAGATTTAAAGTAAAAGGCCAGAAAAAGATATTCTTCATATGCAGGAACCGAAAAAAAAAAAAAAAAGAAAGAAAGAAAGAAAGAAAGCTGGAGTAGCTACACTTATATGAATGAAAGGGGCAATTGACAAGGAAGAAGTAACAATCATAAATGTATATGCACCTAACCAGGATGCCCCAAATTACATGAGGCAAACACTGGCAAAATTGAAGGGAAAAATAGATGTCTCTACAATAATAGTTGGAGACTTCAATACACCACTCTTGTCATTGGATAGATCATCTTGGTGAGGATCAATAAAGAAAAAGAGAGCTTGAATAATATGATAAAGGAATTAAACCTAATAGACATATACAGAACACTTCACCCCAAAACAGCAGGATATACATTCATCTCAAGTGCTCATTGATCTTTCTCCAGGATAGACCATATGTTGGATCACAAAGCAGATCTCAATATATTAAAAAAGATCAAAATTATACAAAGTACTTTCTCTGATCATAATGGAATAAAGCTGGAAATAGACAATAGGCAGAAAAAGGGAAATTCACAAATATATGGAGATTAAACAACACACTATTAAATGATCAGTGGGCCAAAGAAGAAATTGAAGAGCAGTCAATAAATATCTCAAGACAAATGAAAATGAGAACGCAATATATCAGAACCTATAGGATGCAGTGAAAGCAGTGCTGAGTTGGAAATTTATAGCCCTCAATGCTTACATTAAAATACAAGAAAGAGTTAAAATCAATGACCTTACTTTACATAGAACAGCAAACTGCCCAAAGCAAGCAGAAGGACTATAACAAAGATCAGAGCAGAAATGAATGAAATCAAGAACAACAATAACAACAATAACAAAAACACACACAACCCCCCCCCCCAACAATAGAATCAACAATACCAAAAGATGGTTCTCTGAGAAGATCAACAAAATTGACAAACCCTTAGCTAGACTGACAAAGAAAAAAAGAGAGAAGATGCAAATAAATAAAATCAGAAATGAAAGGGGGACATTACCACTGACCCCACAGAAATAAAAGAGATCATAAGAGGATACTATGAACAACTGTATGCCAACAAACTAGACAATGTAGATGAAATGGAAAAATTCCTAGGAACATAAAAACAACCTACACTGACCCTAGAAGAAATAGAATACCTCAACAAACCAATTACAAGCAAAGAGATAGAAACAGTCATCAAACAACTCCCCAAAATGAAAAGCTTAGGACCAGATTGCTTCACAGGTGAATTATACCAAGCAATCAAAGAAGATTTAATACCAATCTTACTCAAATTTTTCCCAAAAAAAATTGAACAGGAACACTACCAAATTCATTCTATGAAGCCAACATCACCTTAATAACAAAGTCAGATAAAGATATTACGAAAAAAGAAAATTACAGTCCATTTCCCTATTGAATATGGCTGCAGAAGTCCTCAACAAATCCTTGCTCATTGAATCCAATAACACATTAAAAGAATTATTCATCATGATCAAGTGGATTTTATTCCAGGCATGCAAGGGTGGTTCAACACAAGAAAATCAATCAGCATAGTACACAACATTAATAAATCAAAGAAGCAAAATCATATCATCTTGATTGATCCAGAAAAGGCATTTGACAAAATCCAGCATCCTTTCTCGATAAAAACACTCCAAAAGATAGGAACCAAAGGAAACTTTCTCAACATAATAAAGGCCATATATGAAAAACCCATAGCTAACATTTACTCAATGATGGAAGATTGAAAGATTTCCCATTAAGATCAGAAACAAGACAAGGATGCCCACTTTCACCACTATTATTCAGTATAGTGCTAGAGATTCTAGCTAGAGCAATCAGGCAAGAAAAAGAAATAAAAGGCTTTCGGATTGAAAGGAAAAAGTAATGCTTTCGCTATTTGCAGATGATATGATCCTATACCTAGAAAATCCCAAAAAATTACAACAAAGCTACTAGAGCTAATAAATGAATTCAGCAGAGTGGCAGGATACAAGATTACTATGCAAAAATCAGTAGTGTTTTTATTTACTATTAATGAACAATCTGAGAAGAAAGTCAGGAAAAATTTCCATTTAACAATAGCGACAAAAAGAATCAAATACTTAGGAATAAATTTAACCTAGGATGTAAAGCACATGTATTCAGAAAACTACAATGCATTGCTAAAAGAAACCAAAGAAAGCTAAATAAAAGGAAAACCATTCCATGTTCATGGATGGGAAGACTAAATATCATCAAGATGTCAATTCTACCCAGATCGATATACAATTTCAATGCAATCCTGATAAAAATTCCAACAGCATTTTTTAAAGTAATGGAAAACCAGTTATATTTATTTGGAAGGGTAAGGAGGCCCAAATAGCCAAAAACATCTTAAAAAGGAAGGATGAAGTTGGAGGATTCTCATTTACAGACTTTAATCATATTACCTAGCTACAGTGGTAAAAACAGCATGGTACTGGCATAAAGTAGACATGTAGACCAATAGAATCAAATGGATGGTTCAGAAACAGACCCTCACATCTATTGTCAAGTAATTTTTGACAAGGCTGTCAAACTCACCCAGCTGGGACACAACAGTCTATTCAAAAAATGGTTCTGGGAGAACTGGATATTCATATCCAAAAGGAAGAAAGAGGACCCCTATCTCACACTTTATACAAAAATTAACTCAAAATGGATCAAAGAACCATAAAACTCTGTAGCAGTTTGATATTATTTATGAATTCCAAAAAAAGATAGTGATTATGTTTGTAAACTGGCCTGTTCCTCTGGGTGTGATACCCTTTGAATGCATTAGATTTAGCTGACATGTCTTGATAAAATTACCTGTTAAGATTAGGGCTTTGATTTTACCACATCAGCAGGGCGTGGCTCAGTGCTGAGTCCCTGCCCCCTTGGTGGGCTGATATAAATGGACACTCACAGAAGAAGACAGAGAAAGAGAAAGAGATCCATAGACACAGCAGAGGAGAGAACTTTGATCCTGTAGCCCTTGGAAGAAAGATGAGCCATTCATCAGATAGTTTGCAGCACTGAGAAAGCCCAGAAAGAAACAAGCCCTATGTCAGCCTGGAGCTGAGAGAGAGGAAGGCTGAACCCTCACAGAGATCAGCAACCATCCTGATTCAACATGTGGCAACCGGCTTTGGTGAGAAATCAACCTTGAGTTGGACTCTTTAGGGCAGGGGTTCTTAACCGGGAGTCCATGGATCCCCTAGGAGTCTGTGGAAAATATTTCAGGGGGTCCGTGAGCTTGAATTGAAAAAAATCAACTTATCCTTATTTTCTTTGACCTCTAACTGAAATCTAGCATTTCCTTCACTTATGAATGTATGCAATAAATTACAGTAGTATTCATTTCATATCACATTACAGTTGCATATCTTGAAAAAATCGCTTACACTCATGCATACTTTGAAATTACAGTAGTTATTAGACCTGGCGCTAGTTGACTGTCATAAAACTATCTGCTGCTACATTCAGTGACAGCATGGATGGTTTTCACCTGACTGGCAAAGGGGTCCATGGAACAATAAAGGTTAAGAACCCCTGACATAGGGGACTTCCGGGAAGATGGCGGACTAGTAAGACACGGGAATCTCTTCTCCAGAAAAATAGCTAGAGGACAAGCGGAAACAGCCCCGAAAAAGATCTTCTAGGGTTTAGGACAGCAGGTGAAGGCTGCACACCACCCAGAGAAGAGAGGAACAGAAGAGGGAAATTGCGACAACAGAACCGTGAGTTGCAGGAAGCAGCTTCTGCTACTGCCGGCACCCTCCCCCACACTCTTCAGAATTCTCGGGCCTCTGGGCCTGCGACCACAGACAAAGGGGGCTTCAGGGATCTGCCACTCCTGGAAAGGGGAGAGAGAGGGACACAGCCTTAGGCTGACTCAGGTTCTGACCTGAAATTTGGGCTGCGGAGTGCCACGGACCCTTCCACACGGCCGTTTGTCCTGGGAGCCTAGAAAGGACTGGAGAAATCCGACCCTCCCAACCTCCCTCTCTTCTAGCCTGGACTAATTGTTGAGGACTCCACAGAGGAGGGGAGAGAGAGCCTGGGGCTGACCCTGCTTTGGACTCCTAGGTTTGGTCTGCCCTGTCCTGAGAGCCCTTCCAGGCTGGGTGGGGCTGCGCCATTGTTTGCCTTGGAGCCAGCAAGGGGCTAAAGATATACAAACCTCCCAATCTCATCCTCTACTAGCAGGGACTGATTGTTGAGGACTCAGAAGGGAGTGGAAATATTTCCTAGCTGGGAAAAGGGGGGCGCTACGAGAGAAGTCTGGAGAACTGTCTCAGAAAGTTTGAATCACAGGGCTCTTAGCCCCCAGACAGGAAGCTCTATCACATTGATCTGGACTGTGTCACAACAAATACTCTCCGACCAGGCATTGAATTGAGAGCTGCCAACAAGCACCATCTCCTGGCAGAACAAGGAAGTGCACATAAGAAAATTAATAAGTAAGAGAGGCTTATCTTGGCCTCTATAGCCTCCCTGCCCAAGGCCCTAGGAAACGACTCTACAACCAATTACTGGGTCCAGTGTCCAGTTTTGAGCAACCAGCAGAACAATCCTAACAATCAAGGTTGAGCCAAAAATCAAAGAGCGGTGGTAACTCACAGCCTCCTGCCACTAAAACCCCATAAAAGAGAAAGAGATAGAGCATCTAAGTAAAATACAAACTAACCAGATGCCTAAGCACCAGCAAAAGATTACGAGCCATACTAAGAAAATAGAAGACATGGCCCAAGAAAAGGAATACAGCAAAGTCCCAGAAGAGATGCAGAATTTGAGAGAACTAATCAGTGAGATGAGCACAAATTTCCAAAATCAAATTAATGAGATGAAAGAGAATATAGTGAAAGAGATCAATGACATCAAGAAGTCATTGAGCGAACGCACAGAAGAATTTGAAACACTGAACAGAAAAGTAATGGAGTTCATGGGAATGAAAGACACAATAGGTGAAGTCAAAAATACAATTGAAGCATACAACAGCAGACTCGAAATGATAGAAGAAAGAATAAGTGATACTGAAGACAGAGCAGCTAAAATTGAAGAGAGAAAAGAACAGAGAGAGAAAAGAATGGAAAAAATTGAGCAGGGGCTCAGAGAGTTGAATGATAACACAAAACGCAAGAACATACGTGTCATGGGAGTTCCAGAAGGAGAAGAGAAAGGAAAAGGGGCAGAAAGAGCATTTGAGGAAATAATAGCTGAAAATTTCCCAACTCTCACGAAAGAAATGAACTTACATGTCCAAGAAGCACACCGTACCCCAATAAGAATAAATCCAAATAGACCTATGCCAAGACACATATTATTCAGAATGTCAAATGTAAAAGATAAAGAGAAAATTCTCAAGCAGCAAGAGAGAAGCAAACGATCATCTACAAAGGACGTCCAGTAAGACTTTGTGCAGATTTCTCTTCAGAAACCATGGAGGCAAGAAGACAATGTTAGGATACAATTAGGAAACTGAAAGAGAAAAGCTGCCAGCCGAGAATTCTTTATCCAGCAAAACTGTCCTTCAGATATGAAGGTGAATATAAAGTATTCACAAACAAACAGAAACTAAGAGAGTTTGCAAAAAAGAATCCACCTTTGCAGGAAATATTAAAGGAAACTTTAGAACCTGAAAGAAAAAGACAGGAGAGAGAGGCTTGGAGGAGAGTATAGAAGAAAGAAAAGCAGAAAGGATAACCAAAAGAGTAAAAAGAAAGACAAAAATAAGATGACATATGAAAATCAAAGAATAAAATAGAGGAAATAAATAGTGCATTTTCAGTAATATCATTGAATGTGAATGGATTAAATTCCCAAATCAAAAGATACAGGCTGACAGAATGGATAAAAAAACATGAGCCATCCATATGCTGCTTACAAGAAACTCACCTCAGACACAAGGATACAAGCCGGCTGAAAGTAAAAGGTTGGAAAAAGATACTCCATGTGAATAATAAACAGAAAAGAGCAGGGGTAGCTATACTAATATCAGACAAAACAGACTTCAAATGCAAAAAAGTGATAAGAGATGCGGAAGGCCATTATATATTAATAAAAGGGACGAACCTCCAGGAAGATATAACAGTCATAAATATCTACGCACCTAACCAGGGCGCCCCAAAATATATGAGACAAACTCTGGCAAAACTGAAGGGAGAAATAGACATTTCTACAATAATCGTCGGAGACTTCAACACCCCTCTCACATCATTAGATAGAAACAACTAGACAGAAGATCAACAAGGAAACAGAGAACTTGAACAATATGATAAACAAGTTAGACCTAACAGACATATACAGAACACTGCATCCAAACTCAGTGTGTTATACATTCTTCTCAAGTGCCCATGGATCTTTCTCCAGGATAGACCACATGTTAGGTCACAATACAGCTCTCAATAAATATAAAAAGATTGAAATTATACAAAGCACCTTCACAGATGATAATGGAATGAAACTAGAAATCAATAACAGACATGAAAAAAGGAAATTTGCCAATGTGTGGAGACTGAACAACACACTCCTAAATATTCAGTGGGTCAAAGAAGAAATTGCAAGTGAAATCAGTAAATATATTGAGACAAATGAAAATGAGAACACAACATATCAAAACTTATGGGATACAGCAAAGGCAGTCTTGAGAGGGAAATTTAGAGCCCTAAATGCCTATATTAAGAAACAAGAAAGAGCTAAACTCAAAGATTTAACTGAACAACTTGAGAAACTAGAAAAAGAACAGCAAACCAATCCCAAAGCAAAAAGAAGGAAAGAAATAATAGAGATTAGAGCGGAAATAAATGAAAATGACAACAGAAAAGCAATAGAGAAAATCAACAAAACCAAAAGCTGGTTCTTTGAGAAGATCAATAAAATTGACAAACCCCTCGCTAGACTAACAAAGAAAAAAAGAGAGAAGATGCAAATAAATACAATCAGAAGTGAAAGGGGGGAAATTACAAATGACCTCACAGAAATAAAAAGAATCATAAGAGGATATTATGAGAAACTATATGCCAACAAACTAGACAACCTCGATGAAATGGACAAAATTCTAGAAACTCATAACCAACCTACACTGACACAACAAGAAATACAAGAACTTAACAAACCAATCACAATTAAGGAGATTGAATCCATCATCAAAAATCTCCCAGCAAAGAAAAGTTCAGGACCAGATGGCTTCACAGGTGAATTCTACCAAGCATTTCTAAAAGAATTAACACCAATCCTGTTTAAACTCTTCCAAAAAATTGAAGAGGAGGGAAAATTACCCAACACATTTTATGAAGCCAACAACACCCTAATACCAAAGCCAGATAAAGATTCCACAAGAAAAGAAAATTACAGACCAATCTCTCTCATGAACATAGATGCAAAAATTCTCAACAAAATACTTGCAAATCGAATCCAACAGCATATCAAAAGACTTATACATCACGACCAAGTGGGATTTATTCCTGGTATGCAAGGCTGGTTCAACATAAGAAAATCAATCAATGTAATACACCACATTAACAAATTGAAGGAAAAAAACCACATGATCATCTCAATAGATGCAGAAAAGGCATTCGACAAAATCCAACATCCTTTTTTGATAAAAATACTTCAAAAGATAGGAATAAAAGGAAAATTCCTCAATATGATAAAAGGCATATATGAAAAACCCACAGCCAACATCATACTCAATGGGGAAAGGTTGAAAGCCCTAAGATCAGGAACAAGACAAGGATGCCCACTGTCACCATTGTTATTCAACATTGTACTAGAAGTTCTAGCGAGGGCAATTAGACAAGACAAAAAAATTAAAGGCGTCCAAATAGGAAACGAGGAAGTAAAACTCTCACTGTTTGCGGATGACATGATCCTGTATTTAGAAAATCCTGAAGTATCCACAACAAAGATACTTGAACTAATAAATGAGTTCAGCAAAGTGGCAGGATATAAGATCAACACGCAAAAAACAGTAATTTTTTGTACACTAGTACTGAACAATCTGAGGAGGAAATCAGGAGGAAAATTCCATTTTCAATAGCAACAAAAAGACTCAAATACCTAGGTGTTAATTTAACAAAGGAAGTACAGGACCTATATGCAGAAAACTACAAAACAATGCTAAAAGAAATTTAAAAAGACCTAAACAAATGGAAAGACATTCTGTGTTCATGGATTGGAAGAATAAATATCGTGAAGATGTCAATCTTGCCCAAACTGATTTATAGATTCAATGCAGTACTAATCAAAATCCCAACAGCTTACTTTACAGAATTAGAGAAGGCAATTACCAAATTCATCTGGAAGGGTAAGTGCACCCGAATAGCCAAAAGTATTCTAAAAAAGAAGAGCAATGTGGGAGGAATTTCGCTGCCTGACCTTGAAACATATTACAAAGCTACAGTGGTCAAAACAGCATGGTACTGGCATAAAGATAGACATATCGATCAGTGGAATAGAATTGAGAATCCAGAAATAAACCCTCACCTATACAGTCAACTGGTTTTTGACAAACCTACGAAGCCCACGCTGATGGGAAAAAACAGTCTCTTCAACAAATGGTGTTGGGAGAACTGGATATCTATAACCAAAAGAATGAAAGAGGACCTCTATCTCACCCCCTATACAAGAAACAACACAAAATGGATCACAGATCTAAATATAAAAGACAGGACCATAAAACTACTGGAAGAAAATGTAGGGAAACATCTTCAAGACCTTGTAGTAGGTGGTGGTTTCTTGGACTTCACACCCAAGGCTTGTGCAACAAAAGAAAAAATAGATAAATGGGATCTCCTCAAAATTAAACACTTTTGCACCTCACAGGACTTTGTCAGAAGGGTGAAAAGGCAGCCAACTCAATGGGAAAAAATATTTGGAAATCACATATCTGATAAGGGTTTAATATCCAGGATATATAAAGAGATGTTACAACTCAACAATAAAAAGACAAATGACCCAATTAAAAAATGGGCCCAAGACTTGAATAGACATTTCTCCGAAGAAGAAATACAATTGGCAAAAAAACACATGAAGAAATGCTCAACATCACTCATGATTAGGGAAATGCAAATCAAAACTACAATGAGATATCATTTCACACCTATCAGAGTGGCCACTATTAAAAAGACAGAGAACTACAAGTGTTGGAGAGGATGTGGAGAGATAGCAACACTTCTTCACTGTTGGTGGGAATGCAGGATGGTACAACCACTATGGAGGACTGTTTGGCAGTTCCTAAAGAAGTTGAATATAGACTTGCCATGTGACCCTGCAACACCACTACTGGGTATATACCCAGAAGAACTGAGAGCAGTGACACGAACAGACATCTGCACACCGATGTTCATAGCCACATTATTCACCATTGCCAAAAGTTGGAAACAACCCAGGTGTCCATCAACAGATGAATGGATAAACAAACTGTGGTCTATTCACATGATGGAATATTATGCAGCTGTAAGAAGAAATGAAGTCATAAAGCATATGGCACCATGGATGAACCTGGAGGACATTATGTTGAGTGAAGCAAGCCAGACACAAAAGGACAAATACTGTATGAATGCGTTACTCTGAACCAAATATATTGTGTAATATATTGTTTGATTAAAAAAAAATTTTTTTACAGGTATCCATTTCATTTAATTTAGAAATGTGTATATTTATTCATCTGTGTTTACTTTTTGTTTTTAATTGTTTATGTTTTCAATTATTAAATGTACAAAATAAAGTTAAAAAAAAAAAAAAAAACTTTGTGGGGGAAGCAGATGTGGCTCAAGCAGGTGGGTGCCTGCCTACCATTGAGAAGTCCCAGGTTTGGTTCCTGGTGCCTCCTAAAGAAGACAAGCAAGACAGCGAGCTGATGCAACAGACTGGCACGGCAAACTGACGCAACAAGATGATGCAACAAGGAGACACAACGACCAAGCACAATGAAAGTAGAACGAGCAGGGAGTGGAAGTGGCTCAAGTGATTAGGCACCTCCCTCCCACATGGGAGGTCCTGGGCTCAGTTCCCCGTGCCTTGTAAAAAGATGAGCATGCAACCAACAGACACAGAGAGCAGACAGCGAGTGCAAACAATGGGGGAAGGGGGGGGAGAGAAATAAATAAATAAAATAAATCTTAAAAAAAAAAAAAAAAAAAAAGAACCCCTGACATAGAGGGAAAAAAATGAATGGGATAGTAATACATATTTGTCTTTCAATGGTTCACTTAAAAATTTAGCATAGGCATCATATTTTGCAAAGCTTGCCCAGTAGTCCGTTGTATGGACTACTGATTTATTTAATCTCTTATTGGCAGACATTTAGTTGGTTTCCTGTTTTTTTAATATAACTTGCAATGGATACCCTTATATGCACATTTTAGTACAATTTTACAGTATCTTAGGTATTTTTGAAAGTGAAATGACAGAGCCAAAATATAATTGAAACAATAAACAGGTAATTCTTAATTCATGCCAGGTACTGCACTAAGCCCTTTATAACTATATTAACTCATTTAATCCTCATAATATCTCTATGAGGGAAGAATTCTTGTTATCCCCATTTTACAGAGTGTAAATGACTTGCCCAAGGTCTCATAGCTAATACATGGTGAAGCTAGGATTTGAACCCAAGTGATCTGGCTCTAGACCTAATGCCAAATGCCCGCCTTGCCTTTCCTGAAAGTTGTGTAGGAAATGGCATTGGAAGAATGTGTGGATCTTTGATTTTCTGTCCCTTACACAGATATAGTTAGTGATAAAGGCCTCTTAGAGCTTGGGACCAAAAATAGCCCCATCTTTCAAGGGCTCACTTCCTTATACTACATATTGTCCCGCAGGCTGCTTTTCCTTTTTGCCTTGCTTGTGAGGAAGCTCAGGGCTAAATTTTGTTCTCAATTGTGGCAGTTTTTCTTGATCTGGGTTCCCTTCACTACTGGGCCTGAATCCTTTCTGTCTGATTTTGATGGCTCTGTCATATGGAGGGTGTCTTTCATTGTAGCCATACTGTATTAGTCAGCCAAAGGGGTGCTGATACAAAATACCAGAAATCTGTTGACTTTTATAAAAGGGTATTTATTTGGGGTAGAAGCTTACAGTTACCAGGCCATAAAGCGTAAGTTACTTCCCTTACCAAAGTCTGTTGCCATATGTTGGAGCAAGATGGCTGCCGACACCTGCAAGGGTTCAGCTTCCTCTTCCTCTTAGGCTCCGTGATCCCAGCTTCTTCCAATATCAGCTGTAGGTTGGAATAAGTCTTGTCTCTCTTCGGGGCTCATTTCTCTTCAGGCTCAGCTGCTCTGCTCTCTCCATAATGCCAGCTGTAACCTATCAGGAGAAAGGCTCATCTCTCTTCCTGGGGCCTCCGCTGTGTCTAATGGAGACTTCTCTCTTTCCTCACATATCTCATTCTCTGTGTATTTACTTCCTGGGGCTCCAGCATTAAAACTCTAACTAAGTCCTCTGCCGTGTAGTTTTCACATCCTACTGACATGGCCCAATCAAAGCCCTAATCATAATTTAATCAAGTAAAAGAGAAACCTCTGAAGTTAATACAATCTAATACACCCAGAGGAACAGACAAATTTACAAACACAATCCAATATCTATTTTTGGAATTCATAAGCAATATCAAACTGCTACACATACCTACCCCCTTTTGAAAGTGGGTGGGTACAAATAAATACATGGAAAAAATGAAAGAATCCATTTAAACTAACATTTCAGACCCTTGTTGATTTTTAAGAAGTCCTTGGGAAGGCAGTGTGCTTGGCTCCTAAACATCCTGTTAATTGAGCTTAATTGCCTAAACAAAACCCCAGGGCCTTTTGGAGAAAAGGGGTAATTTGTAATTACCAGCAATTGGTTTGACACACCAAGATGGCTGCATTTTCATTTTGAAAAAGAAAAGAAGCTGGCAAACAAAAAGAACAGAAACAACATTGAAAAGCAAGCCCCCTCACCTCCCAGGGCTTGACTCCACGCCTCCACTGTTGTGAGGTTGAAATTACTATTTACAGTGCAACCATCAAAAAGCATTACATTCTCTTAGGCTGGTCCATGCTCACAGTCCTCAAAAACTGCAGTTCTCAGAAAAATTAGCTATGTTTTTTCTCGGGGGAAGAGGGGTGGTAATATGAGTGATTTTTAAATTTTTGCTACTTTTTTTTCTAATTTTTAAAAATGAGCACTTATCAGTCAAATGATAGAAATATTATTAAAGATATACTTCTTTAAACAATAGGATAATGAAACCTCATGCACCCATCTAGAATTTTCAACATTCTACCATTTGTTTCATCTATAGCTCCATCCATGTGGGAGCGGGTGCCCAGGGATGTCATTTTTTAGGGTTCTCTGTTTTTTGAGACAAAAATTACATGCTTTAAAATGTACAAATCTTAACCATACAATTTTGACAAAGCATACACCCAAGTAACTCTCCCATGATGATATAGAACAGTTCCACGTCCACAGAAAATTCCCTCAGTCCCTTCCCAGATATCCACAACTAACATATACACAGAGTTCTCTCTCTTTTTTTTTTCAGCTTAGACAAGTTTTCCCTAATTCTAGAAATGCCATACAAATGCAATCATCCAGTATGCACTCTATGGTGCCTCTAAGCAGTATGTCTACGAGATTCATCCATAAGGTTACATGTGTCAGTAATTTATCCCTTTTTATTGCTAAGTAATATTCCACTGAATGACTAAACACCAGTTTGTTTATCCATTCTCCCATTGATGGGCATTTGACTTATTTTAAGATATTGCTATTGTGAATAAAACTGCCATGAACATTCTTGTACGAGTGTTTTGTATGTGTGTGGACTAATGTTTTCACTTCTCTTGGATAAGGATCTAGTGGTATTTCATTGAGGTTTTAATTTGTATTTCCCTTATGTCTTATGATTTTGAGCACTTTTTCAATTGCTTATTGTCCATTCATGTAGTGTCTGTAAGTCTATTACCATTAAAAAAAAAAAAAAAAACCCTTTTATTTTGAAATACTTTTAAACTTACAAGACAGTTACACAAGTAATATAAACCCAATAAATGGAACTCCAGCATACACCTGCCCCCTCAGATACCCAGAACCACCAATTTTAATATTTTGCCCCATTTGTCCTCTCTCCCTCCCCCCCTCCCTCCCTCTCTCTCTGTTAGTGGAATGTTCTGGGTTTCTGAGTTCTTGGCTATGTCACATAAAGGAATTTAAGGACATGCCATAGGGTAGGCAAGAGACTAAAGAGTTTATTAAGGAACAAGAAAGGAGATAGTACACATTTAAGACGTGGGTGCGGGCTTGCTACAGGGTGAGACATGCACGTGGGGCCCCAGGTACCCTTTGAAGACCCTTCCTCCTCCCCCTCCCCATATTAAGGGGGGACCTCAGCTATTTGCCGCCCTGATTGGTTGCCTTTCTAGCCTCACCTGTCAGCTTTCAGGGAACCAAACTGAGGCCTTTCTGTTTGGAGTTATATGGGACTTCTTTTGAGTCTGGGAGTTCCAAACAGTACCTTGTAACCAGGGTCTTGGTGGGCTTTTCTACAGCTGTGCTCTCAAGCAGCTGCTCTCCCTCGTGGCTATGTTCTGACGGAGGGGTGGGGGTGGGTGGGTGGGGGAGTGAGAGGGGGTCCCAGCTATTGTGGATTTATTCTGACCAACTGCCTTCCCTGTTTCCTATAACTTGTCTCATCTCTTTCTTTTCTTCTCTCTCTCTCTCTCTCTCTGTCTAATCTATCAATCTATTTTCTGAATACTTGAGTGCTTCTTTTTTTGTGTTGTTTATTATTCCCCCCCACACACCCCAGATGGCTCCCTTGTCGATCTGCTTATTGTCTGCTCATCTTCTTTAGGAGGCATTGGGAACCGAACCCGGGACCTCCCATGTGAGAGGCGAGTGCCCAACCGTTCGAGCCACTTTGGCTCCCTGCTGGTTGCAGTGCCTGCTGGTTGTGGCATATGCTGGTTGTGGTGTCTTGCTCGTTGTGGCACCTGCTCATTGCGGCGTCTGCTGGTCTTCTTTAGGAGTCACCGAGAACCGAACCCGGGACCTCCCATGTGAGAGGCGGGTGCCCAGTTGCTTGAGCCACATCTGCTCCCCATTGATCCATTTTGAGTTAATTTTTATATATGGTGAGAGCTTGGGTTCCAACTTCATTCTTTTGCATATGGATATTCAGTTGTCCCAGCACCATCTGTTGAAAAGACCATTCTTCCCTCATTGAATGGTCTCAGCAACCTTGTCAAAAATAAATTTGCGGGAAGTGGCTGTGGCTCAATTGGTTGGGCTCCCGTTTACCATATGGGAGGCCCCAGGTTCGATTCCCGGAGCCTCCTGGTGAAGGCAAGAAGGACTGCACAGCGCGGTGAGCTGGCGCAGCAAGATGAACCAACAAAGGGAGACAAGCAGACACAGAAAAATGCAAAGCAAACGGACACAGAAAGCACAAGCAGCAAGGGGGGGGGGGAATAAACAAATAAATAAATAAATAAATTTGCCATAGATATTTGGGTTTATTTTTGTGCTCTCAATTCTATTACATTAGTCTGTCTATCCTTAGTCCAGTACCATATTGTTTTGATTATTGTAGCTCTATGATAAGTTTTGATATTGGGAAGTGTGAGTCCTCCAACTTCGATTTTCTTTTTCAATATATATATTTTCTGGAGGTACCAGGGAATGAACCCAGGACCTCATACATAGGAAGCAGGTGCTCAACCACTTGAGCTCCTTCCCTCCCCAATACTGTTTTGGCTATTTGGGGTCCCTTGCAATTCCATATGAATTTTAGAATTGGCTCTTCCATTTCTGCAAAAAAGGCCATTGGAATTTTGAGAGGGATTGTATTGAATCTGTAGATTAGTTTGCGTAGTATTGCCAATAGTAAGTCTTCTAATCCATGAATGTGTACTGTCTTTCCACTTAATTAATTCTTCTTTGATTTATTATTGTGCAGCAGATTGTCACTCCTTCTCCCCACTCCATGGATGATGTATGGTTCACTGCTCCATTGATGTTGGGGTTGGCTATGTGACTTGCTTTAGTCAATGGAACGTAGATGGAAGTACCAGGCTATCAGTTCCTACTATAGACCTTAAGCTATATTGTGTTTCCATTTTCTCCTCTATGAGCTTTTGACCTCTTTCCTGAGAAAAAAAAAAGTGTCCCTGGTAGCCTCTCTAGGAGCAAACCTACACTCAACACAGAGCCTGGGCACACATGTACTCAGACCGCCAGACTTCTGAGCAAGAGCTAAATGCTTAACAGCTGTATGCTGCTGTGATTTTGTGGCGACTGTTATGCAACAAAGGCTGATGAATTTGATGGGCTCCAAGATGCCCTGCAATAAATATAATCAGGATTGTTTAGCTTTCCCTTTCCCTAAACTTATTTGATCCTAGAACCTTATTTTGTATTCCACAGAAAGCATTTTGAGAAATAGTGATGTAAACAAGCCACTTGATAATGGCTATGCTCCAAAATAAAATGATCAGAATTTAATTTTGCAAAGAGCCATTCCTTGCAATTAGATTTGTTACCTAATCAAAGAGTCATTCCCTTTTTAAAGTTCTGGGAAGTATACCAAAAAGGTTTTCTAAGATTTATATTACTATTAATTATTATTCCTATTACTTTTTCTCTTAGGGGTACCATCTAATCTGATATAGAATGGTTGGGAAAATTGAAATATTTTAATTTCCACACACCTTTGCCTCTCTCTATATAAATATAAATATATATACAGCATAACGTGCTTTAAATATCAAAACCTTGGAAGTGCTGAAGAGCTCATTCATTTTATGAAAAATTTATACCATATAACGTAATTGGCACTACCAGCCCTCACTGTCATATCATTCAGCCAAATGAGACCTAATTTCTATTTAAAAGAGACTGGCTTCTTTATTTTTAATTCATAGGACTAATAATATGCATTCCTGGGGCATATTTATTTCTGAGTCATAACTCAATGACAAACTGATAAGACACAAAGCCTTGCCATGAATTTGACGCACAAATGTAATAAGGAGCCTTCACTTTCAATTTTTCTTATCCACCCTCTCTTTGCTTTGACCCAAGAGACATTCCCTCGGGGAAGACAATAGTCTGAGATTGAAGAAGTACGAGGATGAAATAAAAATTGTCATCACTCCCACTGCCCCACTCTACAAGATATTGGAATCGAGAACATCCCAAGCCAGGTGAGCCTCCTGCCTCCTACCATCCTTCATCCTTGACAGAAGTCTGTGTGGGATGCCGAGAGACACGAAGCCCTCTGGTGGTTCATGGTGCCCAGGCACCAGAGTTTGTCACTGCCCCTTTATATAGTGCCTGAAGGTTTTCCCAGCCCAAGGCAATGGACCATGGTAAAATTAAGGATGGGTTAAGAGTGCAGCATGTACTTCTATAAAGTGGGAGAAAGGCGATTTGAAAGGGGAGATGGAAAATGAAAACTGACCTGACATCTCCAATTATGGGTACATTTTCAAGCAGATCAGTTTTAGGAAAAAGTACACATGGAATCTGGAATTATATTCCCTAAATACTATCTGTGAACTTCTGGGAAGATGGCAGATTAGAAAGACATGGGACTCTCTGCTCTCCCAGAAAAAGAGCTAGAGGACAGGCAGAAAAGGCCTGGAAAAAAAAATGTTCTAGGGTTTAAGACACCAGGGGAAGACTGGACACCACCTAGAAGAGAGGGGCAAAGGAAATGAATCTCATCAGAGAGACCATGAATAGAAGGTGCAGCTGAAGCCAATGGCACCCCTACCCCACCCTACAGATAATTTTTGATTCTCCAGCCTCAGGCCAGTAGCTACAGACAAGGGGCTGCTGGGCTGCACCTCCCCCAGGAAAAGGGAGAGAGAGGGTCACAGCCTAAAGCTGATTCAGCTTTTGGCTCACCAAGTTAGTCTGCTGTGTTCCATGGGCCCTTCCAGGCTGGGTGGGACCGTGCCATTGTTTGCCTTGGAAGCCAGCACGGGACTAAAGAGATCTGACCCTTTCAATCACCCTCCCTACTGACCTTGACTGGTTGTTGAGGATGTAGAAGGGAGTGCAATTATTTCCTACCCTGGAAAAGGGAGGGGGGCTGCCAGTAAAAGTTGGAGAACTGCCTCTGAGAAAGTTTGAACTGGAAACTCTTAGCCTCCAGGCAGGATCCTCTATCATACTGTTGTGATCTGTGTGGCAGCAAATACACTCCAACCAGGCTTTACCTTGAGAGGCCTGCTGAATAGCGCCATCTGCTGGTGGAACAAGAAAGTGGACATGAGAAAATAAAAAAGTATTTAGTGGGGAGTAGGTGTAGCTCAATGGTTGAGCGCCTGCTTCCCATGTGAGGCTCCAGGTACAATCCCCAGTACCTCCTAAAATAAAATAAATAAGTAAGAGAGGCTTTTCCAACCTTTACAACCTCACTCCCCAAAGCCCTTGGAAGCAGGTCTGCAACCCGATACTGGGTCCAGGGCCCATATTTGAGCAACTAACTGGGACAATCCTAAAGACCTAGAAAAGATTGAACCAAGAATCAATGAACCACAGTAACACAGCCTCCTACCACTAAATCACTACAAAAGAGAAAGAAATTGAGCATCAGAGATACCTCACCATCATAATCAGATGCCTAGACATCAACAAAAAATTACAAGCCATACTAAGAACATGGAAGAAATGGCTCAAGCAAAGTCCCAGATTAGACACAGGATTTGAGACAACTAATCAATGAGATTCATACAAATTTCCAAAATCAAATTAATGAGTTGAAAGACAATATGGCTAAATAGATAAAGGACATCAAGAAGACACTGAGCAAGCACAAGGAAGAATTTTGAAAACCTGAATTGAAAAATAACAGAGCTCATGGGAATGAAAGACATGACAGGTGAGATAAAACACACATTAGAGGGAAACGGATGTGGCTCAAGTGATTGGGCTCCCATCTGCCATATAGGAGGTCCAGGGTTCAACTCCTGGGGCCTCCTGGTGAAAGGCAAGCTGGCCCACATGCAGTGTTGGCCCATGCAGACAGCTGGCCCACACGGAGTGCTGGTCCACACAGGAGAGCTGGCCTGCACAGGAATGCTGATTGGCGCAGAGAGCTGGCGCAACAAGATGATGCAACAAATAGAGAAACAGAGGAGAGACAATAAGAGACACAGCAGACCAGGGAGCTGAGGTGGCACAAGAGATTGAGCCACTCTCCCACTCCAGAAGGTCCCAGTATCTGTTCCCAGTGCTGCCTAAAGAGAAGACAAGCAGGCACAGAAGAACACAGAGAGAGAGAGACAGTGAGCACAAAACAATGGGGGGAGGGGGGAGAAAGAAATAAATCTTTTTTTAAAAAAACACACATTAGAGGCATACAACAGCTGACTTGAAGTGATAGGAGAAAGAATAAGTATACAGAAGACAGAAAAGCTGAAATTGAAGAGAGAAGAACAGAGAGAAAAAAGAATAGAAAAGATTGACCAGGGGCTTAGGGAGTTGAATGATAACATGAAACGTAACAACATACATGTCATGGAAGGTCCAGAAGGAGAAGAGAAGGGAAAGTGCAGAAAAAGGTTTTGCGGTGATAATGCCTGAAAATTTCTCAAATCTCATGAAAGAGATGAATTTACATGTCCAAGAAGCACAGTGTATGCCAATCAGAATAAATCTGAATAGACCTACTCCAAGATACATACTATTTAGAATGTCAAATGCCAAACGTAAAGAGAAAATTCTGAGAGCAGCAAGGGAGAAGCAAACCATCACATAAAAAGGATGCCTGATAAGACTTAGTAAGGATTTCTCATCAGAAACCATGGAAGCAAGAAGACAGTGGTATGATACAATTAGGATACTGGAAAAAGAAAAACTGCCAGCCAAGAATTCTTTATCCGGCAAAATTGTTCTTCAAATATGAAGGTGAGTTCAAAATATTCAAAAATAAACAGAAACTAAGAGACCTTGTAAAAAAGAATCTGTCTTTGCAGGAAATATTAAACAAAAAAAGGGAGCCTTACAGCCTGAAATAAAAAGACAGGAGAGAAAAGCTTGGAGGAGAGTGTAGAAGGCAAGAAGAGCAGAAAGGACAAGCAAAAGAGTAAAAAGACAGATGAAAATAAGATATGACATGAAAACCAAAGAATAAAATGGTGGAAGTAAATAATGAATTTACAGTAATATCATTGAATGTGACTGGATTAAACCTCCTAATCAAAAGATATGCGCTGACAGAATGGATAAAAAAATATGAGCCATCCATATGCTGCCTACAAGAGACTCACCTTAGACCCAGGGATACACAACTGCTGAAAGTAAAAGGTTGGTTTTAAAAAGATAATCCACGCAAATAGTAACCAAAAAAGCATATTCCTATACTAATATCAGACAAAACAGACTTTAAATGCAAAAAAGTTATAAGAGATACAGAAAGCCATTATATATTAATAAAAGGGACAATCAACCAGGGTTGTCCTAACTCATAAATAACTATGCACCTAACCAGGGTGTCCCAAAATACATGAGGCAAACTCTGGCAAAACTGAAAGCAGAAATAGGCATCTCTACAATAATAGTTGGAGACTTTCACATACCACTCACATCATTAGATAGAATAACTGGACAGAAGATCAACTAGAAAACAGAGAACTTGAACAATATGATAAATAAGATAGACCTAAAAGACACAGAATGTTACATCCCAAATCAGTGGGTTATATATTCTTCTCAAGTGCTCATGGATCTTTTTTCAGGATAGACTACATGTTAGGTCACAAGGCAGGCCTCAATAAATATAAAGATTGAAATTATACAAAGTACCTTCTCAGATTATAATGGAATGAAACTAGAAATCAATAAAAGACAGGAAAGGGGAAAATCCACAAATGTGTGGAGGCTGAACAACACACTCCTAAATAATCAGTGGGTCAAAGAAGAAAAATTAAGTGAAATCAATAAATATATTGAGACGAACGAAAACGAGAACACAACTTACCAAAACTTTTAGGATACCGCAAAGGCAGTGCTGCAAGGGAAATTTATAGCCTTAAACTCCTGTATTAAAAAAGATGAAAGAGCTAAAATCAAAGATCTAACTGAACACCTGGAGAAACTAGAAAAATAACAACAAATCATTCCCAAAGCAAACAGAAAGAGATAATAAATATTAGAGCAAAAATAAATGAAATTGAGAACCAAAAACAATAAAGAAAATCAACAAAACCAAAAGCTTGTTCTTTGAGAATATCCAATAAAATTGACAAACCCTTAGCTAAACTAACAAAGGAAAAAAGAGAGAAGATGCAAATAAATAAAATCAGAAATGAAAACGGGGAAGTTACACATGACCCCACAGAAATAAAAATGATCATAAGAGGATATTATGAGAAACTATATGCCAACAAACTAGACACTAGATGAAATGGACAAATTCCTAGAAATGCACAATCTACATCAACTCTACAAGAAGTATAAGAACTAAGCAAAATTACATTTAAAGAGATTGAATCCATCATCAAAAATCTCCCAACAAAGAAAATCCAGGACCAGATGGCTTCATAGGTGAATTCTATCAAGCATTTTGAGAAGAATTAACACTAATCCTATTTAAACTCTTTCAAAAAACTGAAGAGGAGGGAAAATTACCCATAACATTTTATGAAGCCAACATCACCCTAATACCAAAGCCAGATAAAAACACTACAAGGAAGGAAAGAAATTACAGACCAATCTCTCTAATGACCGTAGATGCAAAAATTCTAAAAAAAAAAAAAAAAAAAAAAAAAGTAAATAGAATCCAACAGTATATCAAAAGACTTAGATACCACGACCAAGTGAGATTTATTCCTGGCATGTAAGGGTGGTTTAACATAAGAAAATCAATAAATGTAATACACCACATTAACAAATTAAAGGGAAAAAACCACATGATCATCTCAATCAACGCAGAAAAGGCATTTGACAAAATCTAGCATCCTTTCTTGATAAAAACACTTTTGAAAGTAGGCATAGAAGGAAAATTCCTCAATATGATAAAGGGCATATATGAAAAACCCACAGCCAACATCATACTCAATGGGGAAAGGTTGAAAGCTTTCCCCCTAAGATCAGGAACAAGACAAGGATGCCCACTGTCACCACTGTTATTCAATATTGTGGTAGACATTCTAGTTAGAGCAATTAGACAAGGGGGAAAAAAGCATGCAAATAAAAGAGGATGTAAAACTCTCACTATTCGTGAATGACATGATCCTATATTTAGAAAATTCTGAAATTTCTATGACAAAGCTACTTGAGCTAATAAATGAGTTCAGCAAAGTGGCACTATATAAGATCAACATGAAAAAATCAGTAATGTTTCTGTACATGAGTATTAAACAATCTGAGAAGAAAATCAGGGGGAAAATTCCATTTGCAATACCAACAAAAAGACTCAAGTACCTAGGACTCAATTTAACCAAAAAAGTACAGGACTTATATTCAGAAAACTATAAAACAATGCTAAAAGAAATCAAAGACCTAAACAAATGGAAAGACATTCTGTGTTCGTAGATTGGAAGACTAAATATCGTGAGGATGTCAATCCTACCCAAACTGAATTATAGATTCAATCAACACCAATCAAAATTCTAACAGCCTACTTTACAGAAATAGAAAAGGCAATTACCAAGTTTATTTGGAAGGGAAAGAGCACCCGAATAGCCAAAAGCATTCTAAAAAAAGAAGAGTGTTGTGGGAGGACTTTCACTGCCTGACCTTGAAATATACTACAAAGCTACAGTGGTCAAAACATGGGGGACATGTTGGGTATCTGCCTCCCATATGGAGGGACCTGGGTTCGATCTCTGAGACGACCTCCCGGTAAAAAAAAAAAAAAAAAAAAAAAAAACCCACAAAAAACCAGCATGGTATTGGCATAAAGAAAAACACATCGATCAGTGGAATAGAATTGAGAGTCCAGAAATAAACCCTCACCTCTGCAGCCAACTGGTTTTTGACAAACCTACCAAGTCCATGTTACTGGGACAAAACAGTCTCTTCAACAAATGGTACTGGGAGAACTGGATATCCACAACCAAAAGAATGGAATGAAAGCGGACCCCTATCTCACTCCCTATACAAGAATCAACTCAAAATGGATCAAAGACCTAAATATAAAAGCCAGGACCATAAAACTACTAGAAGAAAAAGTAGGGAAACATCTTCAAGATCTTGTGGTAGGTGGCAGTTTCTTGGATCTTATACCCAAAGCATGAGCAACATAAGAAAAAATAGATAAATGTGACCTCCTCAAAATTAAAAACAATTGTACCTCAAAGGACCCTCTGTTAAAAAGGCGAAAAGGCAGCCAACTCAATGGGAGAAAATATTTGGAAATCACATATCTGATAAAGGTTTAATATCCATGATACATAAAGAGATGTTACAACTCAACAATAAAAATACAAAAAGTCTTGAATAGACATTTGGCCAAAGAAGAAATACAAATGGTGAAAACACATGAAAAAATGCTCAACACCACTAGCAATTAGGGAAATGCAAATCAAAGCTATAATGAGATATCATTTCACACCTATCAGAATGGCCACTATTAAAAAGACAGAGAACTACAAGTGTTGGAGAGGATGTGGAGAGATAGGAACACTTCTTCACTGTTGGTGGGAATGCAGAATGGTACAGCCACTATGGAGGACTGTTTGGCAGTTGCTAAAGAAGTTGAATATAGACTTGCCACGTGACCCAGCAATACCTCAACTGGGTATATACCCAGAAGAACTGAGAGCAGTGACACGAACAGACATCTGCACACTGATGTTCATAGAGCCATTATTCACAATTGTCAAAAGATGACAACCCAGGTGTCCGTCAACTGAAGAATGGATAAACAATTGGTGTATACACACAATGGACTATTATGAACCTTTAAGAAGAAATGAAGGGAAGCAGATGTGGCTCAAGTAGCTGGGCATCTGTCTACCATATGGGAGTACCTGGGTTTGATCCCCAGACCTCCTGGTAAAAAAAAAAGGCAAGCAGGAGAGCCAGGCCTGCACAGAGGCGTGGTGACCCACACAGCAAGATGATGACGCAACAAAAGAGAGACGTACGGGAGAGTCAAGTCGAGACGTGCCAGAAACCAGGAACTGAGGTGGTGCAAGTGACAGGGTGCCTCTCTCTCACATCGGAGGTCCCTAAGATTGAATCCCAGTGAAGCCTGGAGGAGAAAAATGAGAAGAGAAGGCAAGAAACAGACACAGAAGATCACCCAGTGAATAGACAGACAGCAAGCTGGGGCGGGGGACCTCACCCCCCATAGAACTGTATACCAAAAAAAAAAAAAGGAAAAAGAAAGCCAATTAAAAAAAAAAAAAAAGAAAGAAATGAAGTCGTGAAGCACATGACAACATGAATGAACCTGGAGGACATCATGTTGAGTGAAGCAAGCCAGACACAAAAAGACAAATACTGTATGATAATGCTATTATGAACTAAATATATTGTATAAACTCTAGTTAATAACTAGAATATGAGTTACCAGAAAATAGAATGAAGATAGAGAATGGAAAGCTGAGGGTTAACTTGCACAGAATTGGTAAAAAGGATATGTGTTAATCTTTGGAAATTTTGGAAATGAAAAGGTGAAAGCACAACATAATGTGTGTAACTAGCAGTGCTATTATTTGGGTATGACAGTGGTTGAAAGGGAAAGACTAAAGTCATGTATATTACTAAAAGGAAAGCTGAAAAATGTAATATGGGACTGTATAACATAGTAAAAACCTCATGTGAAATATGAATATGGGTAATATTGCATATATAAGATTGATTTTCTTTGAAATTGAGCAAATGTTATGTATGTTAATTTTACAAGATGTTATCAGGCAAAAAAAAAAAACAAAAAAAACCCCCACAAAACACATTATGCTAAAGTGAAAGAAACCAGACACAAAATACTACCTATTGTATGATTCCATTTATATAAAATATAAATATAAATCAATTTATAAAGATGGAATTGGATCAGTGGTTATGTAGGGCTGGGGAAGGATAGAGGGATTGAGAGGTGACTGCTAAGGGGTGTGGAGGCTTTTTTTTTTTTTGGAGTAATGAAATTGTTCTAAAGTTTTTTGTAGTAATGAATGCACAATATTGTGATTATACTAAAAGCCATTGTTTGTACAATATGTGAATATCTCTCAATAAAACTGCTTTTAAAAAAACTATCTGGAGAAGCCATGAAGAAACAATAAAGAAGAAGCATGTAGAAAGTCAAAAAAAAAAAAAAAAAAAAAAAAAAAACTATCTGTACCCAGCATCCCTTGGAAAGTCTTATTCGACTCCGAGGGGAATGTACACCCTAGCAAGGAGACTAACACTGTTGAAATATAATCACACAGGGAGCAGATGTGGCTCAATAGTTGAGCGTCTGCTTCCCATGTACGAGGTCCTGGGTTCAATCTCTAGTACCTCGTAAAAAACATACAATCACATCTGAAAGTTTTTCAAGATGAAGAACTGGTTTTCTCATGTTTCTTAACCAAACATAATTATTTCACTTTTAAAAAGAGAGACATCTCCAGGTTTTATTTTTAGACCATTTATTGTTAAAATGAAGAAGTCACAAAGCAAAATGGAATGGGACAGATATCAAAGATAAATTTAAAAAATAGTTTTTGTTACATACTATTCTGGATTTCCTAAGGTTAGAAACAGGAAAAATGTCAAGTGAAATTGAACTCATTCAAATTAAGTTTTTTAAAAGGTTTTTGATTTGAAAATAAAACAGCTCCTCTTAAGATACAAATCATCCTTAATACATGAAAATCATAATTTAAAAGACTGAGAAAAAAAGCATTCTAATTAACATATAAACAGTTTCTCCCAGAAACAGTTAGGAATGTTTGTGACAAAAAATCACTGCCTCCACCCTGCAGACTCACACGACACACTCCTGATTTACGTCCCTTACTCCATTTTTGCGCTGAAGTGTTCACACCTGTCCTTTCCTGCAGCTTTCAGCAAAGCAGGTTTGGAGGAAAAGAGGACTAGAGAGAACTACAGCTGATTCCCTAGCGAATAACTTAAAGTGAAACCTGCTTCTCCTTTCCTATGACACATTCACCATCGCTCGCTTCTACTTACTTTATTGCTATATTTCAGAGTCTCTCTACCCCTGGTATTATTTGCCTGAACTTATACAATATTCCTAAAACAAAACAAAGTCTCTTAAGGGGGGAGCGGGTGTAGCTCAGTGGTTGGGTGCCGGCTTTGCATGTACAAGGTCCCGGGTTCAATCCCCAGTACCTCCTTAAAAAAAAAAAAAAAAAAAAAATCTCATAAGAACCTCTCAAAATGTGACTGTGTTCAAAGGCCTTGTCTCCCCGCACTCCTCTCTCTCCACACTGCCCCAATATCGTTCTGAACTCATTTAAGTGCCTCTAATTGGTCAGAGCAAAGCCTTAGAGATGCTCTTAACACATTTTAAAATCACCTTTACCATTTAAATGACAAGATTATGAAATCAGATAGCAAAGTCCATTTTGATCAGTCAATGCCATGCAGTTTGCTCCTCCAAGTGCAGGAAGCTGCTGTGGCTCTGTGTGATGATGGAAAGGCCTATCGGGTGCCCAAGTGCTGCCTTGCTGGGTCCCTGCCGGGCTTCAGCCTGGCACACTCGGGCCACTGAGCTGACCTCGGGCTCCTGTCCAAGAAGATGAGCCGGTCAGTACAACAGACCAAACACTGTCAAGCTCTGAAGGGGACACCAGACAATTGGGCTCCAGAGGCCTCCAATGACTTCAAACAAGGGTGATTATCATCACACCTGCTCCAATGTAACAAAAATCCCTTCTGGGGCCCCAGGGTGCCTGAAGAGCTGTCAATTCTGCCCTCAGGACAGATGGAAGCCATCAAGAGGAACCCTGAGATATGCAGGAGTCCGAGCTCACAGCGCTCTGGAAGCCTCCATGATTTGGATGTATTCAAAGGAAATATCCATGTTCATGCTTTCCAAAACTTGGAAGCATGTTTTGGAAACATGCTGCGTGCTCTACTCAAAAGCCACAGCGATTGGCAGGAGGAAGAGTGAAGGGGGGGGGGCAGGGTATGGTGGCTGTGCAAGGCAGGGCGAGGGAGGGGGCTGACGCGAGGGGCAGACTGGCCGACCACACCCTCCAGGACCACTGGCCCTCCTGGCTTCTGCAGCAGAATCGGCTGAATACACAAAGCCATTTGGGGAGCATCTTCCCTTAACACCCAACTCCCTGCTTTCACTTAACACTAAAATGAAAACCTAAAAGAAACATATACCATCAGTACAGTGCTTTACATTTGGTTTTGGTGTTTGAATTGTGACATCACTTCCTATTCTGAATTCAACTTTGTTTAACCTGAGAGGCAGATTTCCTCACTTTCTAGATTAGATCTAAGGCACTGGCACATTTGGACACAACCAAGTCTTTACAGTGGGTCGATCCAGCGTCCCTGGAGAAGGACACCTATCGAGGCAAACCAGATGGCAGGAACATCTCCATCCGCCTCTCACAGTGGCGTGGGGGCATCAAGGCTTGCGTGTGACTCGTCATGCGTCAAGTGAAACCCCCCTCATGGAGTCCAAAAGGGCCCTCTGCTATACTTTGCCTTATGAAAACTAGGAAAGTAGTTAGAATCCCCAAAATATATATCAGGAGAGTTACACAAGATACCAAGGATGCAAGGCACTTTGCCAGAGCCAGCACCTCCGGACCACTGGAAGGAACCAGAAACCGAGGCCACTGTTCCCAAACTCAGTGACAGTCCCGAAGCAGGCAAGAACAGGGTGAAGCTTTTTTTTTTTTTAAAGCATTTTATATTGTGGCTTGGGGTTTTTCGGTATCATGAAAAAAATTTAGAAAATTCCAAGAATTTTGGTTAACAGGAAATACAAATGGAAATAGAACTCAATTCTCAATAGACCAAACCTAAACTGTGTTACAAATTACTGAACTTGCACCACTTTTGTAGCAGTGAAGATACCCGTGGCTTAAATTTCTTAAAAACTCAATTTTCCCATCCCAGAAACTTTTTCCTTGCTCTTCCTCAGACAAGCTGACCAGTGAAAGAAGAGCTCTTCCCCCCTCCTGACTTCAAATGTTTGCCATTTTCCTTTTGCTCTTCTCTTCCTTTCATTTTCTCACCAAGTTGAGACTGTGGGGGAAATATGAAGCAGCACACGAGGAAGTCCATTCCTTTCAAAAACTATCTAAAAAAAAATTTTTTTTAAAGCAAAACAAGGTTCTTCAAAAACGATAAGATGCAGCGAAATCTCTTCTCTTCCCCAGGCTAGACAACTCTGGGGCCGTGGCGACAGGCAAGGCCAGCATCGCCCAGCCTGACCAGGGTTGCCCGGGGTCAGCGCCGCAGAAAAGCGGGGCAGTGCCCGGCCAGCCCGCCCAAGTCAGGACTCATCCGAGAGGTAATCGCTGCCTGCGAACTCCGTGGCCTCCAGCTCCACACTGGACAGGAACCTCCTCAGCGTCTTGCGGCAGTTGTAATCCAGGGTAGTGGTATAGACGGTCTTGGGGTACTTGGGGTACACGATGGTGGTGCTGAGGAAGCGCGTAGGCTTGTGGCGGGGCTCAAAGCGCACTTCGGCCTTGTAGCTGCGCCACGTGCAATCAGGGATGCAGGTGACCGTCTGGCTGCAGGAGGCCACCGCCAGGCCCAGGGGCAGGTAGACGTCGTTGATGAAGTGCCGCTCTGAGTCGTACTTGACCGAAGAAGTGTACCTGGGCCAGAGACACAAGGCAGCATGAAGCCGCTGCTCCTCTGAGCAGGGGGCACAGGGGCCCTGCGGGGGCCCTGAAGCCTCCCGTGGGGTACCAACATTGAGATGCGCCTGCTCCAGTGAGCGGCAGCATCGAGTTTATGAAGCACTTACTAGGAACCAGGTGCTCTCCTGAGGAGCTAATTTAATCTGCTCCACACCCCTGGGAGAGGAAGCAGAGGTGAGGAGGTGAAGGTCATGGAGCTGGTGAGCAGTAGAGCTGGGATTCGAACCCAAGTGTGCAGGACCCCAAAGTTTAGCCCTGCACTCCCGGTTTCCCAGTGCCAGCGATAGCCCCTGGGTTTTAGTCCCATCTACACCAGCAAAGAGACCTTGCCCATGGACTTGACCCTTCCAAGCTCTGGCTTCCTTCCTCTGCCAAGGGCGCTCTATAACAACTGTGCAGAACGCTAGCACTTAGGAAGAGCTGCAATTAGTATACATAATGAGGCGGGTTCTACCATCCTGCTAGGGGTAAGCAGCTTCTCTGCCCCCTCGAGTGATCAGTCAGCTGTGGAATGAGAAAATGAAGGCCGAAGGGAACGCAGAAATCCTGAACGCCCATTCTGAATGCTTGGCTTTACCAAGTACCAGTATTTGGCCTACCTTTGGCTAATGACCCCTCAAACCCAGGGATGTGACCGTGTCAACCAAAGAGAATTACAATGTGGATTTCCATAAAATAAATGCAAGTCCACCCTCCTCAGCAGCTACCTTCTCTTTTTAAGACTTTCTCTGGGCAATTTGTGATTGTGTGCGTATGTGTGTATACACAAAGCCTCAATGCATTTTATTGCATTATTTTTGCAGCTTCATAGATACTAAAATACGTACAAGCATCACATACAGATATGTGATAGCACTGCCCCTCACCATCCCCTCACTGGACAGCTGAGTAGGAATCCACATTCTTTGCCATGAGTCTGATGTAAACTGTATTCTCCTTGGTTGGGCACGTAGATAAGAGGCTGGTGGAAGGCTAGTATCATGAAGTCATGGCCTCATTTTATCCAAAATACAAACTCCACAAGAATAAAAGGCTAAACTGCTCACCTCCAAACTGATGAACCTCCCTTTGTTCCACATCAAAAAGGGCGCTTTGTATTAATGCAACTGAAACTCCAGCTATAAAACCCTCAGTTACAAAAAGTGAAATTCCTTTCTCTAAAAAGACATATCTTTCACTGAGCTGCTCTATGAATCTTTGCCCCCAGGTAATTCTTGATGAGATAAATTCCCAAAGGAAGAATGCTGCTTGCCTAGTGAAATTATCCCATAAGACTAGCTTACAGCATCTTGAGATGGGTAGGGGAAGAGCGGGAGCAGCTTCTGCAATTAATTTTTAACACATTTTACACACCTGATGGCCATAGGATATGAAGAGAAAAAAAGCAAGTGTCAGAACTTTATGTATGACATGATCTCATTTTCAGTCTAAAAAGCATGTCTATATAGTTCATTGGTTAGATCTGCAGGAAAAAAAAAATCTGAAAGTGTACCCACCAAACTATCATGGTCTTTGGCACAATTTTGTAATGAACCACATTTTTTAAACAAGCATTAATTTCTGGAATTAAAAAATGGAAAATTTAAAAATAAAATAAAACCAGGGCCTGCTGTCATTTACCTTACTTCCGTCGGTGGTAAAGGGTCAAACTCCACTCCTTCACCAAAGGACAGGGGGCAGAGCCTTGGCAAGCAGATGGAGGCCAGGTGGGGGAGAGGTGGGTTCTGTGAGGATGGAGAACAGAGTCAGGATCGCAGCCTACAGTACCCCCACAGAAGGTCCTGACTCTGAGCCTCCAGGGGATGGGCCCAGCTGCCATCTGGGTCCCCAGGCTGGGCCTGCCTGGGAAGGGCACTGGACAGGAAGCCAAGAGGTCTGGGTGCAAATGCCGGGTCTGTCACAAACATGCTGTGCCACATCACAGCCCTGAGAACAAGGAGGTGTGCCTTGCATCGCTGAGGTTTTGTGACAGGCTGAAAAAAGGAAACAAACTCGAGCTCGGCATCACGGCTGTGGCCAGATCCAAGAGCCACTTGCTGCACCATCCGCAGCCATGCTGTGAGAAAATCTCCATTAACCAGAGCTTCACTCACCAGAACCCTCAATTCTGTGGCACCCCTATGTCATTGCCTCAGCAATGTGCCCCTCAGCCTGTGCTAGAAATAGCACAGGCTGGGGGGCAGGGCACCAAGGTTTATCACACACACATGAACAAGGTACCACTGGAGAATGGAGATGAAGCCACAGACTCCAACATGTTTGAGATGAATCAAGGAAGGCTTCCCGGAGGAGGTGACTCACGGTGGGCTTTGACAGGTGCAAAAGCTGACCAGGTGTTGGGAGAGGCAGGAGGAGATGGGCTCAGGAGAGAAAAGGCATGCTGGGTGGAAAGAGCAGCCTGGTAGACACAGAGGCATCAAGGTATGAGTCTGCCCGATGGTCAGGGGCCATGGAAAGGACTTCCAAGGCGGAACTGAAGGAAGTGGTTTGGGGGGCATTCAAATGGAACCGAGGGCATGAACAGAAGCACAAGGAGCGACAGGGTCAGTGGGTCAAGAATCCCGCCTTCACTTTTACACCATCACACCCAAGCTGCCACGTGGGTCCTTGAGGACCAGCAGCTGCCACTGACTACCTCACCAGAGGAGAGAGGGCTGTAAATACATGTCCCCAAGGGGGAGGGGACAGGGGCTTTTTGAGCCTTGACTGCAGGCAGGATGTGGCCTCCTGAGCTGTAGGTAAGAGCAATAAACACCACCATCTGGGCCATTCCAGGCAAAATTGACTTGGTGGAGTGTTTTCTTTAAATAAAAAAATTTTTAAATAAAACAAAATGCTTGGTTTTTAAAAGGTTTCACCCACCTAAAGGCCTCCCATCTCTTATGCCTGGACTCTGGGCTTGGTGTTCAGGACCAGGGAGGTCACCAGGAGGTGACCCTTCTCAAATGGTCCCCTCCAAAGGCACTGACACTGGCTCCTCTTGCATTCTGAACAGGGCCAGGGCTCACTCCCTCCCTACCACCTGCCGGGAGGGGCAGGCCCTGGGGAGGCAAAAAGCCCTGGGGAGGCAAAAAGCCCTGGGGAGGTGCCGGGGGCAAAGGTGCGGGCTGCAGTGCGCAGAACCGCCGCGGAAGGCTGGATTCCCTCCCGGGGTCCCGGGCGCCCCACCCGCCCGGCCCGGGCAGGAATGTGGCCGAGCCGCACGCAGCCTGGCAGCCACCGGGGCCGCCACCCCGAAGGGAGGAGGCGGCTGTCTCTCCCGGGGGCTCCCGCGCCTCCGAGGCGATGACAATTTTCCAGCCACTGGCTCCAGCTGGCCAGGCTTTCGCGGCGCTCCCGCCCCGGGATCCCGGCGATGGCCACGCCGGCCCGATGGGCGGGTGGCGACGTCTACAGCGCTCCCCGAGCCGGGCGGCAAGACTCACGTGTGGTCCCCCGGGGCCAGCGGCGGGCAGGATGGGGACCGCAGGGGTCAGAGCGGGGCCACTCACCGGGGCCGCGGGGGTCGCCGCCGCGTCGGGCTCCAGCGCTCCGGGAGCCGGCGTGCGCTCCCCGCCGCTGCCACCCCCGGCGGGCGCGAGTCCCCAGTGGCTGGGGCTGGGGCTGGGGGGCAGCCCCGAGTCCGGGCTGTCCAGGACGCCGTCGCCCTTCTTCTTCGTGTCCACGAGCTCGGGCACATCCTGCAGGCTCAGCCGGCCCACCATGGCTGCGCGCGTGGCGGGGCCGGGGTACCCGGCGCGGAGGCCGCGGGGACGCGAGGGCCGCGAAGGCGCAGACGCGGGCCGGGGCCGCTGCCCGCGCGGCCGCCCTCCCTGCCCGGCCGCCTGAGCGCCGTCCGGGTCTCGCTGGCGGCCGC